>VZSF01008903.1:0-90396 GCA_013398295.1 Chionis minor | reverse complement strand
CCCCTTTTCCCTTTTCCCCTTCCCCCTTCTCTTTTCCCCCTTTCTCCGTTCCCCTTTTCCCTTTTCCCTTTCCCCTTTTCCCCTTCCCCTTTTCCTCTTCCCCTTTTCCCCTTCCCCTTTTCCCCTTTTCCCTTCCCCTTTCCCCTTCCCTCCTTCCCTCTCCTCTCTCTCCAGTAATTAATGTAAGACACTTTCCATCCCCACCTACCACATAACGCCACGCTCCACTCTGTCCTACCCATCCTTTGGCACAAGGGCTGGTTTCCCTGTTTTCTGTGGCAGCCGGAGGTGCTGGTCCCAGAGCCGTTCCCAGTCAGCCAGATGACTCCAGCGGGCGGCTCAGGCTCTGCCTGGGAGTGGGGACATGAACAGAGGGGGCCGAGCAGGGTCCCCTCGCAGGCGCAGGAGCTCGTGGTCCCCGGGCATGTTCTGTCCGGTGGAGAGGGCAGTGCTGCCCACTGACCCCCTTGCCCCCAGCACGGCACCAGGTGCCTCCTGCGGACCCAGCTGCTGTTCCGGCAACTCTCCAGGGGCAGCTCGCTAGCAGAGTTGTTTCATCTCTTTCCACATTCCCTGGTCCCCGTCTGAGAAAGTTGGGTAGACATGGTGCTGAGGGACATGAGTTAGGGGTGGTTTTGGCATAGGTTTATGGTTGGACTCGATGATCTTGAAGGTCTCTTCCAACCCAAGTGATTCTGTGATTCTAAGTCCTGAGATTCCTAAGGAAGCCACAAAGCCCCCTATTCCATCATCATCCATCACTAAATTCAGATATCTCCACCTATTTGCTTCATGTAGCTCCACATTACTCTACAAAATGAGACCAATATTTCACCAAGACCTCATACTTCTGATCAAATTACTGCAGACTGGGACCTCATAGAGTTGTCCCGTTTAACGTTTATTGCTAAGAGCTTCGGTTGCAGTGACTCTTCACTGAGGGCGTATTTAGCACAGCTCTGTTTCTTTTTTATCACAAAACTATGAAGATAAGGTTTCATTACCTGCATGTTCAAAATGCAATGAAACACTTACCTAAAACAACCGGGATGCTCGGAGGGAATGGCACAGGCAGGAAGCATAAAGGAGCTCTGGTCGGTGCGCCCTCTCCTCTAACTCACTCGTACCTGGCAGCAGAGAGCTCGCTCCCTTGCAATTTCCTGGGATAATTAAGACAGCAATTATATCACTGTAAAGGCAGAAAGAAAATGACAAGTTGCATAAAAAAGGGGGGATATTTGGATTTGACACCTGGCTCTAGCTTTATGCTCCAGACCATTGAAAGCCTTTCCATGAGCAGCGGGGTTGGAACTAGATGATCTTTAAGGTCCCTTCCAGCCTAAACCATTCCATGGCTCTAGGACACGCTGATGGCGATCCTGTGCACAAATCCCGGCTGGGCAGAGAATGGCTGGAGCAGCCCTGAGGAGAAGGACTTGGGGATGATGGTAGATGAGAAGCTCAACGTGAGCCGGCACCGTGCGCTGGCAGCCCAGAACCCCCCCGTCCCCTGGGCTGCGTCCCCACAGCGTGGGCAGGGGGCGAGGGGGGGGGATTCTGTCCCTCTGCTCCGCTCGGGGGAGACCCCCCCTGGAATCCTGGGTCCAGCTCCGGGGGTCCCAACAGCAGGAGGACACGGAGCTGTTGGAGCGGGGCCGGAGGAGGCCCCAGAGATGCTGGGAGGGCTGGAGCCCCTCTGCTGGGAGGACAGGCTGGGAGAGCTGGGGGGGTTCAGCCTGGAGAAGAGAAGGCTCCAGGGAGAGCTTGGAGCCTCCTACAGTCCCTCAAGGGGCTCCAGGAAAGCTGGGGAGGGACTCTGGATCAGGGAGTGGAGCCGTAGGATGAGGGGTGATGGCTTCAGAGTGGAAGAAGGGAGATTTAGATGAGATCTCAAGAAGAAATTTTTCACCGTGAGGGTGACGAGCCCCTGGCCCTTCCAACCTAAACCATTCTGTGACTATATGATTCTGTGCGGCTCCTGTTCTCGGAGGATTTTGGCTTCTTCCTTGCCTTGCAAACTTGCCGTGGGGGTTTGTGAAGTTATTTCAAACACGTTCATTGCTTCTGGTGCTCTCCACCCTGTGAAAACAAGTGTGCGTAAGCTGCTGAGCCTCCCCGGTCATGTCCGTGCCTCAGGAATGCTGGAGGTGGTCGGAGAATACAGTTTTTCACCCGGGCTGCCCTGGCATCTCCCGGCTGACTGCTTTGCCCCGACTCCCAGCCACCTTGTCCCCCTGTGGGGCTGGGACCTTGCTGAAGCGCTGCGGGGCATGGCGGGGAACACGGTGCGGCAGCTCTGCAGCACTTGAAGTCCAGAGGGATTGAGCAGGAGGACTCAGGATCCCTGTTCAGGGAAAAGCAGGGAATACCAGATTTTATTTGCGCCCCTCTCTGCCTCCTGTGTGACAGAGGACCTGCAGAGCTGAGCTCTGTGGCTGGTTCTTGGTCACCAAGACCATAAGCATTGCTTTACTCACAGCCTCTCCTTGTCCTCAGGTCGTTGGGTGTCTTTTTTTCCCCCCATTTTGTACCTCATGCACCACGTAGGGCCCCAGATGGGACTGCCAAGCACTCGTGCCACAGGGCTCAAAAGAAAAACCCATAGAGAGCAATCCCAGCTCCCATATTTGAGTTTGGGGGGTGGGAAAAAAAACCCAGATCACTCTTCCTTGGCTTCAGCCTGCTTTTTTTTTCATTCAAATGAACTCAGCGCCCACACTCCTCTTGGAGCAAATTGAACAAGACAGATGCACACGCGATCCCCTTAATTCTTCTCCGAGATGCTCCCTGGGAGCAGCCAGCCCGTTACCGGCCCGTTGCATCGCAGGCCAGATTGCTGCTTGGCAAAGTCAGCACCCCTGGGAGGGCGATGGATTTCCTGCCTTTATCTTTCTAGGTGCAGCCCACGTTTTATCGCCCCTGTCCTGCTCCATGGGCGCTGGGAGTGGGTCAGGGATCGGGAGTCCACTGGGTGTTTTAATCAAACCGTGATTCGCCTGCCTGCCGCTCCTGTGTCAGAGTGTGGGCACCGGCATCGGAGGAGAGCAACAAAGAGCAAATAAAGGAGACAAAATGATATGCGGTAATTAAGTTATTCTTCATCTTCGAGATTGCTGCCGAGGACAAGATTGGTACAATGAGCCCGAGGCGCTTCTCCCTTCACTCCTCTCCATCTCAATGCCTGTGACATGGAAGATGAATATGCAGCATTTTCTATTTGTGCTACTAAAACGCCCATTAAATGCCAGCAGGGAAAAACGATACATAAATACCAGAATCCTGCTACCCTTTGTGCCTGACAGAGAGAGAAAAAGCATCCCTCCTCCATCTGGAGAGCGAGCCACTTTTGCCTGGAGCAGGGGCTGATCAAGTCCAGGGGCGGGCAGAGCTCCTGACCCTGCCCGGAACCCTCCCTGCTACGCCAAAAAACAAGGAGATCCTGGTTTGATCTTGTCTCCGCAAACCTGGTGACTTAGTGCATGTCTGAACCCCCTTTTCCAATCAGAAGATGCAGTAAACGATTTACCTTTATGTGTTTACCCAATGCCCTCCCGCCCCTGAGCTGTTGCAAGACCAGGAGGCATCTCAACAGCCTGAGCTCAGGTAGGCTTCAGCTGGTGTGCACCAAACCGTTGCCCTCCAAGGAGGACCTTTCCATTTACACCACTGCAAAAGGCTCCCTGGGATGGGATGGGATGGGATGTCATGGTACCCCAACTGGGATGGGCACAGTGAACATGCCCTGCCAAGGCCACCGAGGAGGTCCTGTCCTCAGTGCAATACCATCACAGCACTGCTCCAATGCCAGAATCCCAGGTGAAATTAGGGGAAAAGAAATCAACCCAATCAACCAAAAAAAAAAAAAAAAAAANAAAAAAAAAAAAAAAAAAAAAATCCTTGTGGTTTCTCAGTGCTTTGAAGTGGATCCTGGACAAGTGGCTCTCACCTGGAGAACATGAGACAGATCCTCTTGCAGGGTCGGGCAGCGGTGGGAGGCAATCTCACCTGGCAACAGGCACTTTCTTTGGAGATACAGTCTTGGCTGTGTCCCCTTGTCCCTCTCCTCCTTATAATCTCATTGAGACCATCTGCATTTCGCAGATGGCAGGAGCTCATCTCCAGCACCAGCACCGGGGCTGACTATCTCCAGCCTCACACCTTGCAGGCAACACTGGTTGCCAGCAGACACTCATTTCCATCCGCAGTAATCTTGGCAATATCTAAATAAAGAGAGCTGCCGGTGAGAGCTCCCAAGGAAGCCATCGGAGAGCAGATAAGCAGGGACTCTGTTGTCGCTGCGTAATGCCAGGTTTCAAGCAACAGGGGGAGATTAGGATCATTGTGTTATCTACTGTTATCTAATTCAAGGAAATAACCATGTGCATGGCACATATTATCAAACGCACACAACTCCTCCGAAAACGATATTAAGCCAGGAACTTCACAGTTCCAGCTGCCACTTCATCTTTAATTCACTTCCCTGCCCCCACGCGCTCCTGGATTGCTGAAATCTCGGAGCAGTGGGTGGCCGGGCTGCCATATGTGCTCCATAAAGCTAGGTGAGCTACGGGGTGGGGTAAGAGCCTTTCATTCTGCAGTACTGTGCTTTCCTCCTGTTTAAGCAATAAGCAATGTTATTTTAACAACATCTTTTTGCCTTTTTTTTTAATTTTATTTTTTATTTTTATGCTGCCCATCGAGAGGGGAGGGAGGCCAGGCACGGCTGTGCGATGCGGGTTTTGGAACACGCTGGTGTTACTGGTCTTGTGCTGGGGATCGGCAGGGAGAGGGTGCTCTGCACCACCTGGATACAGTCCCTGCTCTGGCACATCTATCATTCCAATGAACAGGGGAGAAAAATGGACTCTGGGAGCTGACACAAAACAGCTTGCTCGTGGCCACCGCAGCAGGTGGGTGGCAGAGGTGGGGACAACCCAGGCGTGCTGCCTCGCGGCACCCATCGCGGCACTCCACCGTCTCACCGCCCTGTTTGATGCACGGCGTGTGCCGATTTTTATCTCCCACTTGTGATCCAGCAGGGAAGGATTTTTTTTTTTAATGGCAAGGGAATGGATGTGGTGTTTAAGCATCATCTCTAGCGACTTTTCGGCCTGACATGGCAAAGATTTAACGCTGCAGCTAGACCAGCTCTGTAGGAACATACAAAAATGCCTGCACAGCATAGTTTCTCATCAGACAAAAACCCCAATGAAATTCTTAATGGGGGAGATGTTTCTGTTCATTGTCACTAGAGACTGAAGCCTTAGTCTTGGAAGCTGCTGTTTAACTAGAGATGTAAATTTAAGGTTTATATCCGGCATGCTGGGGAGGAGTTCCTTGTGGGAATTGACTGCTAAAGGCACGGCATTGCACCCCTGAACAATGGAGCTTACTGTTATGTTTATTCAAGGCTCGTTTTGTTTAGAGCGAGGTGCTGGAAGAATAGTACCTTGAAATCACCAATAGCAGAGCTGATGGAGGGGGGACACTGGTTCCCCATACATGGCTTGGGCACATCTTCTTACCACCCTAAGCCTGTTCTTTGCCTGGTCCTGAAGTTTTGGGGAGGACTAAGGTCCGTTGGACCTGATGCTAATGGAGCACAGTGGTAGACGGTTCCTATCCCACAGCACCTATACCCTGACTAACCACAACTCCCTGGACACAGGCAAGGCGAGGTTCATGGTTTCTTGGTGGATCCAGGCTGAACGGGTGCAGCGATGGGTCCTGGCACCACCCCACTGAGGGCATGGACGTGCAAATGGCACAACCGACTGGAAACCGGATGCAGGGGAGCTCTGTAGGTCGTCCTGGGGTCTTTGCTCAGTTCTCAGCCCCCGCCTGGTAGGCACCAAAGTGTAAACAATTCCTTTCCAGCTCTATTTGCACTGAGTCTATGGAGTGAAGTAGTTGGGAGCGGGGATGGAGCTGGTGTTTCCCACCTGGTTTTGGATTAAGTGCCCCATAAAGCTTTTTGTGCACAACTTGCTTTGCACTGAGATCTTCCCATCGCACGCAAAATATGCCTTTGTGTGCAGAAAAAGAAACACCTTGGCAGATGTGGACAAAGCCTGTGAACAGGTGCCCATTCCAGGTAGCCCTCTGGGAACGCTTCTCTATCACAGGGTGAAGCACAAACCCCTGCCCAAGACTGGCACACGTGGCCAAAGGTGCTCGGGGGATGTGCCACCCATCGTCACCCAACCCAGCCTTGGCCAAATCATCAGCCAGAGCCTTATGGCCACGACATCCCCCATCATGAGAACCCTGCTGTGCACAAAGGCAGCAAAAGGACCCTGTGACCAACAGTGTCAGGGTCCCTCCCTCATTGCTTCACTCCATCAAGGTGGGACAGACAAATCCACTGCTTGGGCTTCACATCGGAGCCGTAGGAGCAACCCGCAGGCAGCAGTTTGGGGATCTCTTCTGTGATCTTTCTCCAGAGGTGGCCTAGATGGAAATTTCCAATTATTCAGCTGATGCACAAACTACCACTGCTACAGCGGCTGCGTGCTCGTCCTCGGTTCAGGCTGCTGCAAGGACATCAGATTTGGGCTCAGATTCCCCCACTGAGTTTTTGGGCAGTTGCTTGTGCCAGTTTAAGGTCACGGTCCTCATTTTCAATGCAGTTCATGGCTCAAGCTCCAGCTTACATCAAAGAGTGGATTTTGATCTGCGAACAACCCTGACAGCCGTGCTCCTTCGTGACAAGGCAGCTCGCAAAGCCAAGAAGGGAAGGTGACACAGCTGGGGACAGAGAGCTCTCTGTTGAGGGGACCTGGAAATCTTCCCAAAGCGGTGAGGTGATCCAAATGGCTAACTGCAAGTAGGGAAACTGCAAAGCAGTTTTCTCTTGGAAAATGTGAGGGCGATACCCACGACCAGCAGTCCTCACTTCAGCTGATATATCCAAGGTATTAAAAATCTCGCAAAATACTCATAAATACGGACCTGAAGGAGGGGAAAAAAAAAAATCTCCAATTGCTCCAGGGAGTCCCCTAGAGACAGGGGGTGTTTGCACTGTCTCTGGTTAGACGTGGAGCTTTGCCAGCTAGATTAGCTCTCCTGGAGCTGCAAAGATCTTTGCTGCAGAGGGAGAGGCGCCGTCAACAGAGAAACCGAAAAAGGAAACAGCCCAAACCCCTCTCTGCCAGCTAGGTCAGGGCAGAGCGTCCCCATCACCGTCGGAGAGGCGGCTCTTTTGATGTCAGCCATCCTGCCTGCTTCCTCTTTTCTAGCTAAACATCTAAATGGAAATTAATGTTGACCCTCAGAGAGAATATTTTCACTTCAAAAAGGTCCAAAAAGGGTTATTTCAAACGTTTCCTTGTTTCCCCTCTTTTTGAAGGGGGAGAGATGCAGACATCACGTCTTTATTGTGAATGGTTTGGTGGCTGAAAAGCCGGCAACTTCCACAGGGAGGGAAGAACAGGGTCAGCTCCAAACTCCTTGAGCATCTCTGCGTGGTTTCTCCCAAAGCCTGCTCCATCTTTCCCTCTCCCAGCTCCCTCGGCCCCTGCGGATGCTCCAGCCCGGAGTAAGCCTACCGCCGCCAGGGACAGCCGAAGCCCGGCAGCAGAGACAAGAAAAGGGCTGTTGAACATCACCAAAGCACAAAGGGCGAATAATCAGGCGCACATTTCCGTGGAAATGATAGAGTAGCTAAACAGGGGGACGGATCTGGCACACCTGGGACATGGCAAAGCAATGAAACCAGGGAGCATAATTAAAGCTAAATTACCCAAGGTTTTATTTATTATTTGTGGACTGCAACAGACACAAATAATAAAAAATGCAGCCTTTCAGCCAAAGTGCTTTCTGACCAGAATAATGGCTTCTTTTTTTTTTTTTTTTCTTGGACTCTTTACAAGTGATGAATAAAATCCAGGAAGCCCAGCTTGCAGCGTGCCACAGAACAGCTCAGCGAGAGAGGAAGCACTCTGAGGGCCACAGTAATATCTTGCAGCACTGAATTTCACAGGTTTGGGGAAAAAAACGCTAAACCCATGTTGTTTCTCCACTTCTTTCTTCTCCTTCTCTCAGCAAATACAACCAAGTTACATAAAGAGCGGCCAGCAGGGCGAGGGAGGGGAGTCTGCCCCTCTGCTCCACTCAGGGGAGACCCCACTTGGAATACCATGACCAGCTCTGGAGCCTCCAACAGCAGAAGGTCATGGAGCTGTTGGAGTGGGGCCAGAGGAGGCCCTGGAGATGCTGGGAGGGCTGGAGGCCCTCTGCTGGGAGAGATGGGATTGTCCAGCCTGGAGAAGAGAAGGCTCCGTGGAGACCTTAGAGCAGCTTTCCAGTACCTGAAGGGGCTACAGGAAAGCTGGACAAGGGCATGTAGTGACAGGATGAGGGGTGATGGCTTCAGAGTGGAAGAGGGGAGATTTAGATGAGATCTCAGGAAGAAATTTCTTGATCATGATGGTCCCTGGCCGGGGTGTCCCAGAGAAGCTGTGGCTGCCCCATCCCTGGAGGTTGAAGACCAGGTTGGACGGGGCTTGGAGCAAGCTGGTCTAGTGGGAGGTGTCCCTGCCCAGGGCAGGGTGTGGGACTGGATGAACTTTAAGATCCCTCCCAACCCAAACCATTCTACCTTTTATGATTTTAGGTCATCTGGTGTTGATCCACATACTTCATCACTCAGCAGCGCTGTAAACTTCCAGAGTTTGCATCTAACCAGTGGGTCGGGAGCATTTAAATTTGTCACCAACTACCTACTTTGCTTTTCAAATATGGACCCAGCAAGTGATGTGAAAAGAAGTATTAATGCCTAATACCCACTGGGGTGTGCAATAATTGAGAAAAGAACAGTTTTTACAAAAAAAAGAAGAAAAAGAAAAGACCAAAAAAAATTAAGTCAGAGCTATCAAAAACTAGGTTTTACCTATTAACTCTTGAAAATTGTCCAGACTATGACAAAAAGAAGATAGAACAGAGTGGGTGTTTGTTCTTGCTAAGTAATCATTGCTACATTATGCTAGTTTTTATGATTAATTGCAAGACGATGCTTCTCTACATGAATTTTTCCTAGCCTTTGTTCAAATATGGATTTTTGGATGTGGGGAGAAGAAATCAACCTTCCTTCGCCTCCCTGCCTTGAAGAAGCCACAATTACGAGGTTTTTTGCTGCCTGGAAGAAGAAACATAAAACAATCACAGTAAAATGGTGGTGGGTGAGGAGAGGTTTGTGCTGGTTGTAACAGGCAGTTGCTCCCGACTGCTGGATTAATGCATAATCACTCCGGCCATTTGGGTTCGTGATGCTGTTTTGGGACATATTTTCTCATCATTATCACAGAATCATAGAATCACTTGGGTTGGGAGAGACCTTCAAGATCATCGAGTCCAACCATAAACCTATGCCAAAACCACCCCTAACCCATGTCCCTCAGCACCACGTCTGCCCGGCTTTTAAATACCTCCAGGGACGGCGATTCCACCACCTCCCTGGGCAGCCTGTTCCAAGGCTTGAGAACCCTTTCGGTAAAGAAGTTTTTCCTTATATCCAACCTAAACCTCCCCTGGCACAACTTGAGGCCATTTCCTCTTGTCCTATCATCCTATCTGGGATGATGCCTACGTCTTCTTCCTCACCTCGGTCTCCAAGACACCAGCAAGCCCAGTTTCTCTCCATGCCCTGGAGTCCAGCCTTGTCATGGTCCTCTGCCTTAAAGGAATAATTGGTTTGCTCCTGCTGAAGCACATCACTGAGTGAGGAAATTCTTGCCAGAAGTTGCCATTCAGTTGTCACCTTGCCCTGCCCTAATCCTCATACCAGTAGGTGGGAAACTAGAGGGCGGACCAAAGCCGAATGAAAACATTAGGGCTAAAGCTGCAAAATTGAAGATCTGGCAGTGTTACATTCAGTGTTAGCTGGAGGCTGGCCCAGAGGTGACTGCAGTCCTAAAGGACTCCATCCTATGGGGCACTTGCAGGGAAATATATAAAACCAGGGCTAGGATCCTCCAGGGTTGTTTCTTCTTTGGTGATTTCCAAAGCCCAGTGAATGAAAAGATCCTCTGGGATCCTTCCTAATTTTTGCTGGGGGGGGGAAAACAAACAAACAAACAAAATTACTGCGGTTTTTCCATGAAGGTTTTTAGACTCCGATTCCGAGGCTGCAATTTGGACAGAATCTCAGCACTCCTTTTTCTTTTCTTGCTGGTTTCTAGCTTTCTTGGCTGGGGAGAAAAGATTAAAAAAACAATCTATTTGCCTTCGGTTTCTACCTCCACCTCCACCTCAATGCATAATCTTAAATGCAGTCTCCAGACTTCAGCTGAAACACATCAGACTGCTGGATTTATTATATTTTGGGTTGTTAATATGTTGGTTTGCACTCTGGCACCTTGAATGGTCCCTTTTCTTGGGGAGAAAAGAAACCAGTCATTCCTAGAGCAAAACTGTCAGCAGGAAAGGCACAGCTGGGGGTGGTTTAAAACACTGGGGTTAAAAGGTGAAAAAAGGGAATGAAAGAAACATAAAAATAAATGTACAAGGGGAAGAAGCAACACGGCACGCCAACCTGAATGGATATGGCCCTGTTAACCCTTATCAATAATTTATGGCTGCGAACATGGATTTTCTATTATTCTGATGAGACCAGCTTTGTTGCAAACGTATTGTTTGACACCTAAAATTAATCAAGCATTAAGCATTTACTAAAACACTTTTTTTTCCCCCCCCTCTTCCTTTTAAAGACAACCCTTCTGCATTTTTTCCTCCCCTCATACAACCGAAGCCTCTCAGAATAGGCTTAATTTTCAGCTAATTGCACGAGAGACAACCTGGAGAAAGCCACAAGTGCTCCTGGCATGGTGAGAGCTCCTTTCCAGCCTGCTCTAGGGTTGTCCCCCTTAGCTCTTCCCTTTCCTAATGGACATTTTAAAAGAAAAAAATCTCCATTTCCTTCTGGGGGAACTCCATTGAGGTGCCCAGTGGAAGGAGGCAGCAAAGTTCTTGCCTGCAGGTTCCTGCAGCACCTGGGGATCATCTGCAGCTGCAACTGGGACACCAATTCCCAGCTCTGTCCTAACCTGCCCAGCCCTTTGTCTGCAGAAAGCATTTTATCTTACGTACAGGACTAGTGTAGTTTACAGCTGTCACTCATCTGGATGTGCTCCGAATGCGCAATGAGCCACCAGTGCAGGGCATCCATCCCAGACTCTTCTCCTCCAGGAGCTCCCAAGGCTTACCTCATCTTGCCTTGAAGATCAGACTTTTTTTCCCCCCTCCTGCCACCTCCCACAGATCTTTCCCCATCTCTCCCACTCTTCATTTATTTTAATTTTTTTTTTATTTTTTTTGGCCTCCTCCTTCAGGTTAACGGAACATGGGAAACTGAAGAGAGCCAGCCTGCCAGCGGTCAGGGAGCTGCAAGGGCTCACGCAGCCCTCAACATGGTCTCCAGTACGGCACTGACGCAGGTAGACACTCAATATTGCTCAGTTTAGAGAACAGGATGGGCTGAGATGGTACGAGTTATCTCCTAATCCCCCAACACCCACTTGCCAAGCGAAAGAAAGCCTGAAATTAGGCAGACACGCAAGATTATGTCAAGAGGTTGCTTGACGCCAGTTTGCATAAATAGCTTGGCAACTCCTTTTCCCTGGGAAACTCGCAGGTTCTTGTGCCAGAGGGTGAATGAAATAGGAGAAACCTTCTGTCAGGGCTACAATGCAGGGGAGACCGGAGAAAATGTCTCCTGCCCTGTCCTGCTGGAACAGTTTGTGGTGCCAGGCAGCCATGGCTTGCAAACCAACGTGACACCTAGGTGTGCTCCCTTGGTCACTGTGATACTGGATGCTGATGGAGAAATGGCACAAGCTGGGGATCATCATCCTCAGGAGAGCTGAGGAAGGGGAATACCAAGGCTCCTACAGGCAACAGATGCATTGCAACCCATTGGCAGGGTCTAAACCAACAAACGTCGCCTCCCATGTGAAGCAGCACAACTGCTCCATCGCAGGGGAGCGCACCGCACACCCGGGACCAAACACCTCCCACCTGGTTGTCCACCAGCCTGGAGGAGACCTACAGCTGCGATGTGACGCTGCCACTCAGCTTTGGTGGCAGCAACCTGCGGAGGTGGGACTGGCCCCGTTCCGCCTGCGACTTGCGCCTAGAAGAGCTGGAGAAGTTGCCTCAGCTGACTCGTCCATCCGGAGGGGATTGGAGCACTGGGATCTGCAAGGCTACTCTTTAAAATCCCAGCCATGCACTCCAGGCATGAAAATAAATCCTCGCTGAGGCCTCATTGCCAGCTTCGAAAGTCTCATTTTGGTTTAGTTTTCTGTCAAGAGTGTAACCACTTGAATTTATGCAGATTATGCACTCCTGCCAGGTGTTTATTTTATACGCTTTTCTTCCCCCCTGCTACACTGTGAAAGAAAAATTGGGTAATATTTGCTAATGAGGCAAGTGGGATATTTCCAAACCCCTTTAACTTAGTAGGAATAAAATATATTTTTAAAAAATTGCTGACCCTTTAAACCTCAACAGTTAGTTTATCTCAGGGACATGTTTCTTAGTCAGCAAAGGGTCTTTCCTGAAGGAGTTATTTGTAATTCATTAGCACCTGGGTAATAGCCACACTCCTAAATAATTTCTGTGCTTATAAAATACCATCTGGTATTGTGCGCTAAGGGCTATACGCTCGGTCGGTGTAAATCAGGAGAGCTCCATTGGCTCGAACGAGTTCTGGTGGCTTTACATCCCCCAGCCAAGCTGCCCCAGGAGCTCCTCTCAAAGGTCTCGTGTACCCGGTTTTACGGGAGCTCACGTGTTGCCTCAGCGAACGTGGAGCTTCCCGGGAAGAATCGCTGCTGTGCGCAAAAACACGCGGCTTGGTCCTGGCTGCGACGGGGACAAGCCCGACCGGGGGCACCCGTGGCTCTCGCAAGCTGTATTTAAGCGTATTTGTGGCAGAGCAAGCAGCATGTCCTCTGTGCCGACTAATAAAACCTGTCAGGAAATTCTGAGTGTAAGAGCGGGTAAGAAAAATGTCTGATTTTGAAGCCACTTTCACTTGAGCTTCAGCTTTTTGCTGAATTAGATGGCAAAGGTGGATTTACATATGTTAAAGTAGATTTGCTGGGGTTCTATTCCACTTTTTTTTTTGTTTCCTTTAAAAAAACCACCAAAGGAGCAAAAGGCAAGAGAGAGATTTACAGGACCCAGCCAATGAGAAAACTCACAGTTCATGCTAATTAATCCAAATTAAAAATGTTTCTCACTCACAAATCCTGCCTACAAAAATTTGAAGACTGCTTTAGAGCCTCTTGGGTTTTTACAGGATGGATTCAGGCAGCCAGGAAGATCAATCCAGACCAACCACCAACAAATCTGGATCTGGGAGCAGCTGCTTCCACGGCCCCGGGGAACACAAAACATCCTCACAGCTCCAGCCTGGGGCTGGTTGTACCCCAGCTGCTTTTGGAATGGTAAAACCAGTCCTTATGTTTCTGGGGTTTTTTCCCCACTTCCACTGAAGACTTTGTGGAGTTGGGCTCCAGGAAAAGCCATCACCACTTTGTTTAGACAGGGACAGCATCCCAGGGATGGGCAGAGACTCCTGGATTCAGGATAAGGCGCCTGGAGGTGGGGCAGGGCCCCGAGAGATGCTCTGGGGAAGGGAGACAACGAGACAGAGGGAAGAAGGAAGGAGGAAACACACAGATGAAACACTCTGAATTTCTGCAGCACCACGCTCAAGTGAGTTCTGACCCTAATTAGTAATTGTTAACGGCAACAACGAACAACTAAGAGTGGGAAAGGGACAGAGGGAAGTCGAGGAGAAAGCATAACAGCAGAGGGAGAAAAATAAAGACCCTTCAGATGCTGTTGTCATTTGCAATAAAGCCCCGCAAACCCTGGCAATTTATCTGGGGCTCGCTCTTTCTCCTCTGTCTTTCTCTGCAGTGTTTCAAGATGCTGTTATTTGCGGAAGGTGCAGTGTAGCCACTGGATAAGGGAGAAGAACAAATCCATCACGGCTTTCCCCCTCTCCCCCCTCGGTGCCTGACAGCTTCAAGTCATAAAACGTGGGGAATGCAGAGCTCTCCCTTTGAGACAGGCAGCCTGGAAACGCGGTCAATATAGCTTTGTATCCCATTGCCATTAAGACAAGCTTATCAGCAGGGTGCCAGGAGTGCAGAGCGCACCGGCTGACAGAAAAATCAAAGTTTCATTCTCTTTGCAATTCATATTGGGGCTACTCTTGCCTCCTGGCTGGACCGGGCTCCCGTCCCGACGCTCATCCAGTGCTGCGGATGCTCTGCCTGGCCAGCCATCTCGGATTTTTGCAAGGGTGTCTTCTCTGAGACTTCGCCCTCTCCCACACCACCCCCACCCCTCCACACTTCCAGGCAAGGTCTTATTGTGCAGAGGTAAAAAAACGAGTTTGCCACTGAGACTGCAAAGCCAAAGGTGCGGAAAAGGCTCTCTGAAGGCAGCGGGAAAGGACTCCAGAGGGTCATTTCGTCTTTGTCATCCGAGATGAAAGCCTGACATAAGTTACAGCGGCTGAAAAAAAGAGTTACATAAAGCGGCTCGTGTCTTGTGCAGACCCACAAGGCTGCTCAGGCTCCAGGCCAGCGGGAGGACCTCCTGGGAGAGGGGGAGGGATGGGATCTGGGCTCCCTAGCCCAGCTGAGTGCTCCTGGAGGGGCTGTGGGAGGGTATCTCTCACCTTTCTGCCCTGCTCCTCGTGACGGGAACTGGCGGAAGTCAGCCGTGGTAAAGCCTCTGGAAAGACCAGAATTGCTTTGCTTTGCTTTTACTCCCCAGTAGAGGTCTGGGGGGTACAAAATGAAAAGTACCACATGAAACGCTTGGGGTTGGCAGCTACAGGACAACCTTTTTGGGAGAGCAACTACTTCCTTAGACCTTGGTTGACCTCCTAGTTCTTGGGGAGGTTCATCCCCTGATCGCTCACCCTCCCGGAGAAGCACAGGGCCAGACAAAGCCACAGCAACAGGCACAATGAAGTTCAGCTGAACCAGCAGAAGAGCAAGTTGGAGCAGAGAACACCGGCAGGATCAAAGGACCCACCAGAATTTAGACCATGAAGCAAACGCAAAAAAAAGAATCACATGCTACTCCTTCCTGAACAATAGCACCAAAGTCTCTGACAGCATTAGACCATCAAACAGCAGAAAGAGGACAATCGCGCAAAGCTCTGGCTGGCCCCACCTCCATCGCTCTATTTCAAAGGAGAACTTTTCTATAATAGATTTCAGATTGCTCTTAATGCAACTCCCTGTGTACAAATGCAGCTAACAATGCGGCGTTCCACCAAAAGGCCTGTTACAAGATTCCTTCCAGTAATTAAGAGGCTTTTATAGTAATAATGTGACTAGAAATAGGCATGAGCAAAAATATTCCAGTCTCAGAGCCAGCCTAGCTTCATTTTTGGCCTTACATAAGCTTCTGTAGCTTGTTTGAGCATTTTCTTTGTTCTCCTACAGGAACACGCGTTGGGCTGCAAGGACTGGTGCCCCATGCTCTTGCCCAGACCTATGTAATTCGGACATGACTTCGGTGGAGTTGGTGGAGTCTTAAAAGGATGAAAAAGGCCCAAAAAAGGGCTCTGCATGTTTGCAAGGTTTATTTCTCTAGCTCTCCCGTTTCTTGCTTTCCCCCCCCTTTTCATTCAAACATTTTGGAACGACAGATGGTTAAAAGGGGAAACTGCAAATGGAAGCGTGAAGTTTTTTGCATGCAGCTTTTGGGCCAGAACGAATCTCACCTGGCTTCCTACCCTTTGCAGTCTCATTGCTGGAAAGTGCAAAGACCTTAATTTCCCCTGCACACAGCTTAAAATGTCTCAGCTCCTGGCTGAAATGTCAGGGCTCCATTACGCCCCTATGCCAATATAAATCCCGAGGGCAGCCACGCGCAGCTTGATCGCCCGGGTGTAGAGGGGTGGGCTGCAAAGGTGGCCCCCCCATTTTGGGAGCCACGTCTCTGCGCTGCCCGTGGGGCCATGGACTCACGACGGACATCATAGCTACCCCTCCTGGCAGAGCTGCCCACAGCCCAGATGCCAGCACAAGCCAACACAAGCTCTTTACATTGTCTTTTGGAGGAACGTCATGCGTTGCACTTGGAAGAGAAGGCAAAAAAAAATAATAATGCAGCAATTTTTTTATAAATGAGATTTCTACAAAGATGTATTATTCATTATGGAATAATTAGATGCATTTATGGACCCTGTCTCAGGAAGCCCGAGCATGCAGAGCCGCAGCTGCACAGTCCCACATCGGCAGCATCACGCAGCCTGGCCAAGACGCAAAGCCAAGGTCGGGGTGTGCAAATTGAACCCAGAGGCTGGGGCCACCAGGGTGAAAGTGGCTGGGTCCTTCACTTCCCTATGCTATTGCCATGGAGTTTTGTGTTTTTTGTTTTTTTGGGTTTTTTTTAGCAAGCTCTTCTTTATGGGGCTGGAGACACCACGGCACACTAGCACTCGTCTCTCCCTGCTGGCAGAGTCTAAATCAGCGGTCAGGGTCAGACCCTCTGTGTGTCCACCACATCTCAGCAGTCAATAGCCGGCATTTTCTAACAGATGTGTTCCCTTCCTCAGCTTTTAGAGCGCCTGTCGCTATATATAGACCTAGTTTTCTCCCTCCAGGCAGCGCAGTCTTAAGTGCTTCATTAACAAAGGCATTTTATGTTCTTGAGCGATGCCTGGCAAACTCCTGGAGCTTGAGCCCAAGGCACAGCCCCAATCCCTTCCCGGCTTGCATCCCCTCCAGGGATGAGGTGAGGGCAACAGGGGTCCCCCATCACCCCATTGCACCCCATAGCTGGAGGTCCTGTCCCTTCTGACATGGTCCCACAGGAGGGAGCAGCTCCCAGGTCCTTGTCCAGCCCCAGGCGTTCAAGCAGAGGCAAAGTGATTTGAGATCACAGTGACTTCGGCAAGAGGTGTGAGGGAAAGCAAAAAAAACCACCCAAAACAAAACACAAAACCACCCAACACCCACCAAACCCTACCAAACCCAGGCAACCACACAAACCCCCAAACAAAGCAAAAAGAGCTTTCATTAAGGTGCCCATAAAGCCCGAGAAGTCTGGGATCGAGTCCCAGATCTCCGGCAGTCAAAGCCTCTGCTCTGCGCCTCTGAACAAGCTGGATGGAGCCTAGGACAGACCTAAGTGAAACTAACTGGAAATTTGGGTGCCACCACTCCGGACTAGTTTTGCTTTTTAAGAGTAGAGAAGTTGAGAGACGAGATCTTCACTAAGAAGGGAAAAAAAAAAAACCTAAACCAGAAATAAGGTCTTTGTTTCCTAAACTTTACACTGCACGCATACGTATATTTTATCCAGACACAGTTTTGCACATCAGAGCGTTGCCCCCAGTCTTTTATGAAATTGCCTTTCTGGTTAGCAACGTGCTGAATCAATGGGGCCATTTCCCTTTCATATTTCTGTAATTAGCCAGCGCTAAATCCTTCAGCAGCTCTTCGGAAAGATGTTGATTATTTACAGAACGTGCAATTCAGATGTCACTGGATTATTAACCTTGGCTGTGTAGTCTTAAATGTCTGGATTCGTGGATATGAGTTTGTTTCCTCCGCTTCAGGCTAGAAAAATTCATGAAAAAAACCAGCCACGTAACCAGGTTAGAAAAGCCAGCGCTCTACTACCACCTGGCACAGAAAAGTACAAGGAAGGGAAGGGTTGGGAACAGGAGTTAGGCTGTGCCAAGAGGTTGGAAAGCAGGAGCTCCAGCCCCAAAACTACCCCTAGCGAGAAGAACTCTGGAAGATCAGCACTAAAAGAAGACTCTGCTTTCAACAGGGGAAGTACAGGGATTGAAATTGAGAACAAAACCCTACAGAAGTCCCCGGGCACCACAAACTCCTGCTTCTCACACACCCATCTCACCAGGAGCTGGTTTCCAGTCCTGCCTCTGCCTCACTATGGGATTTTGGGAATGCACCCTCTGCTCTCCTGTTTTCCACCTCTTTGCAAAGAGGAGATGGGAACGTGCTTAGACATAACGCTGAAGAGGCGACAGAAATATCTGCTCAGTTCTGAAGTGCAGCTGCTAAAATGGCACCGTCAGCCACAGGATATAAACCAAATCATCCCCCAGCTGCTTTCTTGTATGCCAAGGACGGAAGCATGTCCCTCCACGCTCCAAACAGCATTAGAGGGGCTAAAGGCTGTCCCTTCCACCAGACCTTCATGGAACTGTCTGGACTTCCTTAAAACTGGAAGATTTCATCTCCTTTTGGAGTCACCTGAGCCGTTGGCGCTTATTGAAGAGATGTAAGAATGAGCACCAAGAGATGCCCCAAGCCTTTGGGAGAGGAGTTAAGAGACCACAACTATTGCCATCACCTTTGAGGGCAGCTGTTAAAGGATTAACCTTATGAAATCCAAAGGCAAGTGTAGGGTCCTGCTCCTCGTGAAGAATAACCCCATACACCAGGACAGGTTGGGGGTGACCTGCTGGGAAGCAGATCTGCAGAGAGGGACCTGGGAGTCCTGGCGGCCAACAGGATGCCCATGAGCCATCAATGTGCCCTGATGGCCAATTGAAGGCCAATGGCATCCTGGGGGACATCAAACAGAGTGTGGCCAGCAGGTGGAGGGGGGTCATCCTCCCCCTCTGCTCTGCCCTGGGGAGGCCACAACTGGAGTCCTGCATCCAGTGCTGGGATCCCCAGTTTAAGAGGGACGGGGAACTACTGGAGAGGGGACAGCAAAGGGCTGCAAAGATGATGAGGAGACTGGAGCATCTTTCTTACAAGGAAAGGCTGAGGGAGTTGGGTCTCTTTAGCCTGGAGAAGAGCAGACTGAGGGGGGATCTCATCAATGCTGATCAATACTTTGAGGGAGGGGGCCGGGAGGACGGGGTCAGTCTTTTTCAGTGGTGCCCAGGGATGGGACAAGAGGGAACGGGCACAAACTTGACCATAGGAAGTTCCATCTCAACATGAGGAGGAACTTCTTTCCTTTGAGGGTGACAGAGCACTGGCACAGGTTGCCCAGAGAGGCTGTGGAGTGTCTAACTCTGGAGACATTCCAAACCCACCTGGACGCCATCCTGGGCAACCTGTTCTGGGTGACCCTGCTCTGGCAGGGGGGTTGGACCAGATGATCTCCAGAGGGCCCTTCCCACCCCAGTGATTTCTATAGAAGATGAATGCAGCCAACTGCTGGGTCCGTCTCTAACACAGCATGAGGAAAGGGTGGCACAAAGTACTGCCATGCAGGTCCTAAGGACCACAAACCTACAGGTTTCGCGTATACAGACACAAATAGAGGGACATCAGCAAGTCTATATTTGTAAGTGTTAATATAAACATAAATATTTGAGTGACTTGAAAGCGTGCAGTTCTCCATGCACTGGAAATGTCAAAAAACACTCTGTGCTGTCTCAGAAATATTTCACTTTGATTTTGATCTTTTTTCAGACAGCTGCTTTTACAATAAAATTGAAGGAAATATTGAAGTGGAAAGTTGTTTTGCATGAAGCCTCCCCAAGGTTTTCAACTCTGTATGGGCTTTTCTGTTTATTTTTGGGTTATTTTGCACAAATAATTTTTCAGAACTAACCCAAATATGCAAGTGCATTCTGTTGTTGCTATTCCATGGTTTGCACTGACAGTAATCCATCTTATCCCAGCAAGGAGCAGCAGGATGAACTCCTGTCACTACCAAGAAAGAAAAAACAAAACCAACAAACTAAAAACCACTTGAAAATTTCTGAGAGTTGCAGGAAACTCCCTTCAGCTCCAAACATGGTGAAGAAAATGCCATCAATGATTTTCCTCTTGTAATTAGGTTTGCAAAGGTTGACTTGCAAGGAATTAAAACATGGAAACATTTAAAATATCAGTGAGTTCTGGCATCCTAAGTAATGTGACATTTATATGATAATTTGGCAATTAAATATGCAAGCAAGGATGCTTTCTCTTTTCAAACACAAAGGTATGGTACTTTCACAAAACAGCTTCCAGCATTTTACAGGTTCACCTTCTGACTTGCATGGAAAAATATTATTTGCAATGTGTGGGCAGGGGACACTTATACCAACACAGACACTCAATAATTCAGCAGCATCTCGCAGCACACCACGGCTCTGCCATGCAAATCCCACTTCGGGCAGCTCCAGATGGAACCCCCATATCTCGCTGCCTAAAATTTGGGATGCTTATTATTGCCAAGTGGGGGAAAGAACATGGGTCAGAGCTGCCTGTGCAACCCAGCAAAGACACCTTCACTGCAGAATGAGCTTCCCAGATCTTCGGATGAGCAAAGAAAGGCCCAAGAGGCACCAATGGTCTGGATACGGGTTATACGTGCCCACAGGGAAGAGCCCCACAGCCTAACCTGGTGTGTGCCCCAACCCTAGAGCACCCACAAGAACATGGGATCACCCATCGCCAGGGGCAGGTTCAGTTATCACCTGGGATCCTCCTGAAAATTTAATGCACCAGCTTAAACCCCAGATACCCGCAGGAGTAAAATCTTTCTCTAAGTTGCACGACTGGATGAGACACCCCCAAAAAAGAGAAGGTTTTGCCTGTGCTGGGAATGGGCATTAGGTGGAGCAGACAAAGGTCTCCCTTCAGCCAGGCTCTGACTTCATCACACCCCCGACACTGACCACATCCTTTCTGTGCATCTCAGCAACTCGCTTCCTGCACTGATGAATAATTTGGAGTGCCTCAGCCATTATTAAATAATAAAGATTCTTTTCCTTGCAGAAATAATTGAATACCGGAGCGGAGAAATTGAGGTCACCCTGAGCTCTGCCCCCTTTGACAACGCTGCTCCCACCAAGATGTCAATTCCGCATGGTGCCAGCAGAGCGGGCGGTTATTGGAGCCCCGCGGTTTGGCAGGGCTGGGCTCAGCAGTGCTTGTCCTCTCACCCTGGGGCTGCTGAGAGGGAGCAGGGAAATTCCAAAGCTGCCATTAAGCCCGTGGTGACTCGAGACTCTCAAAAGAGATGACGAGCGTAACTGAAGTTTATGACGGTCTTGGCTGCATCACCCAACTGGGAGTCGGCTGCTGCTGCTCAGGTATGAGGAAGTTTTATTTAAGAGTTACTAACAACAATACATCTAGGGAAACTCTGGTTGCCTCAAGCCCTCTCCCCTCCTGCTGGTTTCCCCCTTATCGCCATGCCCTCAGCTGGTGGCTCTCCATCACACACTGCAGAAAGATTTGCTCCAGGATGATTCCAAGTGGATGCAAAGTCATGGCTGAGATGTATCCTCCCATCTCCAGGCTTGTTATCCACTGTGGAAGAAAAAGCCAAGAAGAAAACACACTGGCAGAACAAGTCCCCACTTCATTGATCTGCATGGAGCTCGATCTAGCCCATCTTCAGTCTAGCAGTGGGGTTTTTTGCCCCCCTTCTCTTCCTCCCCTGATCTCACAAGTTTCTCAAACCCAGGAAGAAAACAACCAGGGTATCATAGTTTTCCATCTGTCTTCACATTCCTGTACATGCACCGATAAATAAAGTTTTCATTGACCACTACGTGAGTAATGGCTTATCCCAGGAGTAAAAATCCTATTGATACAGAATCCAGCCACAATGAGAGTACTGTGGTTCTACAGCAGTTATACCAATAACCCATACAATTCAACAGGGAAGGAGATCCTTTATGGAGGATTTTTTTTGAGTCAGTTCGATGGCACCAGGTGGAAGAGCCGTGCACAACTGTACGATGTACAGTATGGAACTGACAGTGCAAACATTTACTCAGCGCAAAGGATGAATTCACTATATCAAGAGAAAAATGTGAGAAATGCCAACCCCCCACAAATAAAAGACCTCAAAATGAAGTCAGCTTGCCCTAAATCCTGAAGTCAAATAGACAACAATGAAGACATTCGGAAAGACTTTCAGAGCCAAACTTTCTGCCTGGGGACTCTGTGCACTAATTAGGTACAATTAAAACTGCTTAAAGAACGCTAATGCATTTGCCATGCACAGAGCATTGTCATCTCCTCATAAATACATCATGCTGGATCCAGTGTTCATGACAAGGCAATGACTAACTCCATCAGGCTGAAGTGAGAACTTCCCTGAAGACCCTGACAGAGCATCCTGCAGAAAGCAAAGCTCTGCTCCACCACAAGCGATTCCCCCATCTTCCATTCCCTGGGAATTGCTAAGGCTGAAGAACGAGATCTTTTTGAAGTCCCATCTCTCTTTCTGAGAGTGTCACTGAGCTTGATAGGTTGGGCCTGGATGCCTATTAGTTTGTGCACATCACAACACTTAAAAAAAAAAGCCTAAACAACCCATACACTATATTTCCACAAAATAAAAACTTGAGTTCAAATTTTGCTGTCTGTTAAGTTTGGACGGCGTGTGCACAGAAACCTGAGACTTCTTAAGGCAAAACAATTTTGTTTTCCACATGTCCATCTGGAATATTATTTTTTTTTTTTAATTAGACTTCCATTTCTGTTCATGAACTCCCCAGTTGTACAATGGGGACAGTGGCAGAAGGAGGCATGGGAAAGCAAGCTCACAACGGCTCAGCACAAAGAGCCGTGAGGACATTCCTCGGCAAATTCTCCAAAAGCTGAGCATGTGCATTTGTTAATTCTAAATAAGATAATCTATAATTAGAAGTAAAGCCCAAACTGGGAAGGCCCGATAGGATTTTGAACTTTCCCCGCACTGCACTTCTACAGCACAACAGTTTTGTTTACGTGAGATTTTCAGTTTTGTTCCAGCCACCATAACCTTGTAGATAAAGGAGGCAAACCCCCCCCGATACGTGTACATGCACGGGGAAACTCTCTTCCTCCCCCACGAGGAAAAAAGCACAACAAAACTGGAATTGTTCTGGGGCTTGTTTGAACTTCTGAAAATTGATTTCAGCACCGAGGAGCCCGTGCTTGCCTCATTCATCGTCTCTGCCTGCCAAGGCGCAGCATTTTTGTCGCGGTTGATAAGGGAATTTTTAATTATTGTAATTATCATTTGAAAATTGGGTTCCTGCCACAGACAATTGAAATTAGATTCTGTTACTTTTTATCTTTGTTAATGTCTTTTAATCTGAGGTTTCATTTCCTATCAGCAATAAAATATGTGTATGCATGCATACATGTGTTCGGTTGAAGTACATGCAGAGAGACCAGTGCACTCATAAACTATATGTGAGCATATTACATATGCTGGGCAGATTTTACAGCAGAAAGGGCTGTTCTGATCAGCTAGCTCAATCTATTATGAAACAAGGGCCATGTCATTTCACCCTGTAATTTCTGCATCAAGTCACCTCTTTCAGAAACGACATCCAGCCCTGACAAAAAGAGTTTGCGCGGTGAAGCATACCCTCGCTTGACCAGTGCAGAGGGTTTTCAAGGGTGACTCCTAATTTAGGACTCATGCAATATGCATTTTGCAGCCTGGAGGGTACACACAGCCCACAGGTGAAGAAGGGGAAAAGGTTTATGATCCCACTGCGGTCCTTTTGTGCTGGCCCTGCTGACAAAGCTGTCCCACAGCTTTGAAATGAAGATTTTTATTTATTCCCACCGCCCATCAGGAACAGGCTTGAGACCTCAGGAACTCACTTGACCCACACTGCGGTTTTACACCTACTATCGGCTGAGAATCAACCATCTGAGCTACACAAACCTCAGTGACCTTGGCATGGGAGCAGGGACAGCAGCCGCGGTGCTGCTGACCCGTCCCTACATAAAACGCTCCTTATTTTCCCCTATCGTTGCTCAGCTAAAAATCCACTGCCGCCGGCAGGTTTCAGCATCCAGGAGATGGAGGTCTGCACTCACAGCTCCGCTCCACCTCTGTAAATCCACTGCAGTCAGCTGGGCTGGTTGGGCACAGACTCAGCTGGCAACTTCACCCAGGGTTTGCAGGCAAACCCTCCTGGTCTCCAAGCTGCTGAATGCAGCCAGGAAAAACAGCTTAAGCTATTCATTTTTTTTTCCTTAAGTTGTTTTTTTTTTTCCCCACCCACCTCTCCTACTCACCATGTTCCTCCGAGTCTTTCAGCCTGCCTATGTCCCCACAGCTGTCCCTCAGAGCCCAGAGGAGTCACCATTATCAACCATTATTTACTGGAGAAAGGCAGGGAGATCCAGCCACAGGGCAGGACCCATCCCAAGGGAGGCAGCTATGCACTCCCATGCCTTGTTCCGGCAGGACACGGTTCAGCCCATGCACACCTGGCACCGCTTGCAAAGGGCTTTTGCCCCCCCCAGATAAGAATGGCTTTAGGCAGCCTGACTAGTCTTGAATATGCATGAGCTCCCTATCTCAGAACACAAACAAACCAAGGCTGGACGAAGCTGGTAGAAGCTGCAGATCACAGAATGGCAAGGACCTCTGGAGATGAGCCTATCCAACACCCCTGCCAGAGCAGGTTGCCCAAGGTCACGTCCAGGCGGGTTGGGAACGTCTCCAGAATCGGAGATTTCACAGCCTCTCTGGGCAGCCTCTTCCAGTGCTCTGCCACCCTCAAAGGAAAGAAGTCCCTCCTCATGTTGAGAAGGAACTTCCTATGGTCAAGTTTGTGCCCGTTGCCCATTGTCCTGTCGCTGGGCACCACTGAAAGAGTCTGGCCCCATCCTCTTGCCACCCGCCCTGTAGATATTGCTGAGCATGGATGAGATCCCCTCTCTGCCTGCTCTTCTCCAGGATAAACAGCCCCAGCTCTCCCAGCCTTTCCTCATCAGAGAGATGCTCCAGTCCCCTGAGCATCTCTGTAGCCCTCCACTGGACTCTCTCCAGTAGTTCCTTGTGTTTCTTGACCTGGGGAGCCCCAAATTAGACACAGGAGTCCAGCTGTGGCCTCCCCAGGGCAGAGAGAGGGGGAGGATGACCCCCCCTCCACCTGCTGTCCATGCTCTTTTCAATGCCCCCAGGAGACCATTGGCCTTCTTGTCCCTGTCTCATAGGCAGTCTGGGGGAACCGCTCCTTGTGCTTTATTGCTGCTCCATGGGACGTGCTTCCTTCCAGCCACAAACCAGTGCTCACCCACACGGCCAGCTCCCCACATCTCCCAGCTAATGTGCATCCTTTAGGGTTTCAGACTTCAGATGAGGAAACTCCAAGAATAATGCCAAGTCTCAGAGAATAAAGTAATCTCTTTTTCCCCCTCCAACTCTCCTCCACAGATTTATGAATCTCTACCCAGATTTCTTCTTCCCCAAAGCTCCACAAAGGTCAGATCTTTGAAATACGTAGAACAGGCAGAGCCTAAGGACAAGAGTGGTGCAGAGATTGAATCCCACGGGCAACACCACCACCACCTCCCAACCCATGCTTGAGATTACAGGCATCAACCTGGTTCTAAAATGTCTTGATTCCTTTTAGTGTACTTGATTTCATTTTTTAAAAGAGAGGTGATAAAGAGACTTTGCTAATATTTCTGAGCCTCTTTACCAACCCACCATCACTCTTCTGTCTAAGGTAGGATGGAGTCCTGGTGCAGAAAAGTCTTCTAAGATGAGAGTAAGTGCGTTTAAAAGATAAGAAGTGAGCTTTGGAATAACAGTACTCCATGAGCACCCATGTCCTTTGCTTTATAGGAACTGCTTAAATCCAAAGAAGAACCAAGGAGAAAAGTGTTTTTAAAAAAAGTTTTGTTGGTTTTTGTTTTTTAAATACAAGAGAAGAAGCTGAAGAGTTTTATTTGTTATATGCCATATTATGAGCCTCATTCAAAGCAATCCTGTGCTCTTAGAAGTGGCAAAATAAGCCTTCCTCGTTTAATCTGCCTGCTCTGGAAAGAAAATAATCAGATCCTGCCTTTTGCATAGACAGAGTTTTAATTACCTCTGAAACTTGCCTGGTCCCATATGAGCAGCTTTTCAAAAGCAATCTATTAACAAACAATAACCCCGCTGCTTGCTGCCTGGTACAAAGCAGATGCTATCGCTGCCTTTTGCGCACGCCTGTTCCCTCCCCGGCCCCCCCCATCCTGCCGCAACACGGATCAATTAATAAACTCTGCCGCTCACGAGGAGAGGAGCGTGGGGAGAGGGCTGCCGGAGCCACCCGGGTGGCCGAGGCCAGTGGTGGGAGCAGGACACGGACTGTCAGAAGAAATGCACGTCAGGGCTGCGAGCGCAGCTCCGTGGTTCAGTTCCAAGGATAATTTTCAGCAGAAGAAGCAGCTGAGCTGACGGGGAGGAGGATGTCATTGGCAGCTCTGGGACCACCAGCCTCCTTAGCCAGTTGACTCCAGCGCCGGGACAACCAAGCTGTGAGCCGCTGTCTTCTGCGGCTGAGTGAGATCTTCATGTCCCAGACCCTCTGCCCTTCCGTAGGGAAGGGCCAGGAGGATTTTCTCTCATCTCCAGCAGCAAAGAAAAGGGCATCGATGTTCTGGACTTGCAGCTAATGCAAGATGGTGAGTGGCCAGACCCGCACATAACTACTGAGGTCTCCCCAGTTGTACGCAGCTACCAGTAAAAAGGACAAAATAGCCTGCACGGGTGAGTCCCTGACCTTGGCCAAGGGGAAAAAGGACATTTGTAAGACCTCACCGACTGGGTATTGAAAAAAGCAAAAGCAGAGACGCCTCAGCTTTTAACCCCACCAGCTCCAAAGGCTGGACTCCAGCCAGCACTCAGCCTCGGGCATCGAGCCTTCCCCCATCCCCCCATGGCTCCTGCCTGCCGACTCTGCTTTGACCTTGGTGGGTCACGGCTTGTCCCTGTGAGATGTGGGACTCCAGAAGGGGCAGCCATCAGCTGCCAGCGAGTGGCAGCACCGGGATCCCCAGCCGAGACCGAGGTCCCGGGGCTCCCGGCGCTGTACAAACACTTCAGGAGAGAAACCCAGCAAACAGCTACTGATATTTGGAAACACCAGTCACTTACTGCCCTGTCTCCCAACTGCTCCTTCTGGAGACAACCAAACGTCCTGCCCCATATACTGAGGTGAACGTCCCCAGTCGCTGTGGCTATTCCCTTGGTGTGCATAAAGCCCTTACCCACACTGAGCAAGGCACAGATTCCCCACCACGTTCTTAGGAGCGGTGCCCCTCGGGGTGTTGCACCAGAGTGGGGACTCTGTGACACAACCCATGCACTCTTGTCAGGCACCACCTATTCAGAGCCAGGTCTCTTGGGTTTGCTCCAATAACTTCTCAAAACAGCCCACGTCCTCATCTGGTCTTTCACCAGCTCACCCAGGGGGAAAGGAGGCAGAATCACAGAATATTAAGGGTTGGAAGGGACCTATGGAGACCATCTGGTCCAACCCCCTGCCAGAGCAGCTCCACCTACAGCAGGTGGCACAGGATGGCGTCCAGGTGGGTTGGGAATGTCTCCAGAGTTGGAGACTCCACCACCTCTCTGGGCAGCCTCTGCCAGTGCTCTGCCACCCTCAAAGGAAAGAAGTTCCTCCTCATGTTGAGATGGAATTTCCTATATCCGAGTTTATTCCCATTGCCCCTTGTCCTATCACTGGGAAACACTGAAAAGAAACTGGCCTCCTCCCTTTAAGTATTTGTAGACATTTATGAGATCAAGACCCTCCAGTGCGTCTTACCCCAACCACAGAGAGACCCCCTACATGTCTGGGGTAAGATGCACCAGAGACCCATATCAGTGGGGCAGCTCTGTTCAGGGCCTTGCCTTGGGCTGGCAGACGATGGTGTTTGGATCCTTTCTGTAACAGTTCCACCCACAGAGCTCTTGCTCTAGGAGGATTCAGGAACAGCTTTTTCTTTTTTTAAAAAAAAGGCATTTCAGTCATCAGTCTTTCATACTGAACGCACACCTGCTTTAGACCTATTGCATCATTTAAATTTGAGTCTAAAGAAGCCAAAACGAAGTTCTCTTGTTGCACCATTAACCCTCTTATGCATCTCCTATTTTCAACCAAGCTACAGTGAACCTTTCTCAGGCCACACTTCCTAAGCACCAAACACCCTAACTCCTCACAGCAAACAAGCTCAAACACAACCAAGAATATTTATTCTCCAAACCCCCAGACTGCAGGGCACCTCACAACACAGCTTTCCCCATTTCCCATCTTTCTTACCAGGAAATGAAAAGCACAGAAGTGGCCTTAGGACCTCGCTGCAAAGCCTGGATACTTGTCTTCTCCACCACCAGCTGCCACCACCTCTCTCCAACAGCACTAGAGAGACCAGCAAGCCTTTATTTAGTCTTGTTAAGAAGGACTAATGAGGCACAGATGGAGGGGGTTTGCTTGTGGCATAGGGCTGGCTGCTCTCTGTCCTCTTGGCCCTAGAAAGGACAAGCTGGAGTATTTCACCAGGCTCCCAAGGGACCCAGCTTGGCAGCAGGAGCAATGAAAGGGGCTGGAAAAGCCAGGACACCTTGGCTGCCTGCCCTGGACAAGGAAATGCTAAAAATTTTGGGCAAAACTTAGGGTTTTAGCCTATGGGGGTGGTCATCCCTGCCCTGTCCCTTGCCTGGGGAGTGCTAGAAGCAGTACAAGAAATTTATGTCTTTGGTTGCCCCAGAAAAAATGAGACTTATGACATTCTTTGTTGCTTCTTTTTAATGAAAAAAAAAAACATTTCCCCCAAGACAGCAACTTTTAGCACCTATCACCTCCAGGATCCCACACTACTTTGGAAAAACGAGCAAACAGCCAATAAAGACCAGCCTTTCAGAACCTTTACTGATGGCCTGCGAGGTTCTGATTAGTAATTAAATGCAGGAGGTCAGGGCCCCTGCTCGATTGAAAAATGTTTCTTTGGTATTGGAGAACTGACAGGCCACAATAGACAAACAAAATGGGAAACAAAAGGGAAAGAACAGTTTGATCCAGCCCCCGGCAGCCAATAAATCACCCCGAAGAGGCGTTGTGCCCCGAGCGCGCCGTCTGCTCCCCCTGCGCCGACGCGGCACGCTCGCTCTCGGCTCGCAGATGCTGCGGCGACGGCGACGCTCCAAATCGATAGGGTCTTGTTAGGATCCTGGTGACAAGCCGCACGCAAGGAGGGATGTGCCGGCTGTCTCCCGTACAGTGGAGTAGTCAATTTTTGGGGTGTCTGCCACGCTGGTGATGCTCAGGCTGCGATTTCCGAGTTCCTACTGTTTTTCGTCGGCCCACCCTGGCATAAAACCACCCTGTGGATGGATGAAAAGAGTCAGCATCATCTCCCCAATGGCTTTGCTTCTGCGTCCTTTGCTCCCATACCCAAAGAGCCAATCTTTCAGCTGGTGTAAACTTCAGCCAAGGAACGCCCTTGCTGCATTTCCACCATCTCTGGAAAAAAACCTCCTGGCACCCCTCCGGCAGTTTTGTGGCCCTGGAGGACCAGAGCCAGGACTGAGAAAAGGGAAAGGGGAGTGGTGGCCTGGCCAGGTGTTAATGAGAAAGTGATTTGTCTCTCCAGGATGTCCTTGTGCTTCCCAGGAAAGTCACAGAGCAGAATTTCTGAATATTTAATATAGCTTCTTAATTAAGAAACGGGTAAAAAAACCTGTGAGACACCATCCCCTATTGCAAGTTCAAAGCCAAAGCTTTAAATACAGGATAATCACTCATCTCAAGGAAGCAAGGGGTAGCTGATTAAAAGGGGTGGCCTCACAGTCAGATCCATTTGGACCTAAGAAACAGCCCCTTCTGCACTCGTGAGTGATGTTACACTCAACATTTTCCCTGTAGACTGAAAGTTTTCAGGATTTTCGAAGTCGTTTTACTCTATCCTGTCCTACAAAAGCTGAAAATCTGAAGTAAGGCTGAAAAAATGTAGACTCTAACAAAGTAATTAAAAAAAAAAAAAAAAAGCCCTGTCTGGTTTCACAGAAACATTTCAGTTTGGTAATTTCCAAAGGTTTTCATTTCCATTTCAATCTTTCTTTTCGTCCTGTAGCTGAACTTACATTTCAAAGCAAAAAGCAAATTTGAAGCAAAATATAATAGTTCCATTTCTAGGAGTCACGGTGACCTACTGATAATTTTAAAAACTTTTCTCCATTTTTTCCCCAAACGGAAAATCTACTGAAATTGGTCCTTCTGAAATATTCCGGCTTTGATGAATCAACCTGTTATGATGAAAATTTTTTTTGGCAAATGACTCCTAGGCATACTCATTTCTCCCATTAATATCCCATACCGCAGCAGGAGACAATATGGCCTGCGGGACTGGCTCAGATTGAAGGGATGTAGTCGCTTTTCCCACTTCTACCTATTTTCTGTGACACCTCTCATAATCTCCAGGTGTACTGCCCTGGCAGAAGTGATGGAGACACTGAAATAGGCGCTATTGGCTGCATCTCAGTGCTTGGCCACGTGCACGCTCCTACCTGCATCAAAGCGAAATGCATTTCTTTAAAACAGCTATCTGGTCTCTTTAATTAGCATCCCATTTGGCAACGCCAGCCGTACAGAAGCACAGGCGATTTGTTACTGCAGTTGCTGGCAGGTGGTCGCTTCCTACGCACCGACACACTCAGCATTGGTGGCTGCGTTGACTTTGTTTTCTCTCTTCCCCTTTTTCCACGTACGCGGTAAACTCTTCGGGCCAAAAATTTTATATACGCATGAAGTTAGGCAGCAAGAGCCACCAGGTCCGACAGAAATACAAGCGGTGCCTCAAATAAATCACCCTTGTCGACGTACGCGGCCCACCTGAGCAATCTGCTGTGTCAACAGCGATGATAAGAAGATGGAAAAATCAAGGTTTCAATCAATTTGCATGAGGAGCAGTTGGAAGCAAACGTGTTGTACCACTAAGGGAAACATTAGAAGCTCAAACGATTCGTGTGGTTGTTTTCTCCTAGCAGCAGGCACACCCGGGGGGGATTCAAAATGTCCTTGAACTTCAGGAATAAAAGGAGGAAGAAGAAGGAGAAAAAAAAAAAACCCAAAACCAACATGATCAGTAGCTGCAAGAACATCGTCAGGTGATTAAAAAAAATTGGGAGGGAGCCTCAATACGCCTTTTTATTATAAGCAGCAGCGCCTCGTCGACCTTGCCCGATTCAAACAAGGCAGGAAAGCAGAGATTGAAAGATATGCAGCCTCGTGCGCCAGCCCTCCCCGCTTGGAATTTAAATGATGGCATTAGTATTCAGGATCTTTGCATGTGTTTAAATGTGGATTAAAAATGCATTAATTGGTCTCGTTTTAACAAGCTCTTCTCTTTGTATATCAAATATTTGAAAGATTCGGTATTATCACCTCTTGTCTGTGCTGGAATTGAAGAGGAGAAAAGAAATGTAATTGAGGACTTAAGGAGTGTCTCCTCCTGTTTGCTCAGTGCAGGGCTATCTGATTGAAAGCTCGGGGGAAAATGACTTTGATAAGTATATGAACAACATCTAAAGGCAACACAACTTGGCAAATGAGTACTGACATCCAAACAGAAGCATTTTTGGCAAGGAAAGTGGCTTTCCAGTAAGTGCTGCATCAGAAGAACTGCTGGAGCGGTTTGTACCACATAACCTGTCCCTAGCAAGTGCCAGCAGGAAGGAAAGATGCTCGGCTTGTTAAGAAGTTAGCTCAGGATTTGAAAAACACAATTCAGCTCTTCCCTTGGCTGCAGTTCCCAGTCTGACCTTGGGCAGGTCACTCCGACCAGGAACGGACCTCCTCTTGGACAGAGCTCCTCCAGATCTTCATCCTTTCTCCCTGCTCCTACCTGGGCAACTGGGAGATGCTCAGACCTTCTACTAGCAAGGGGAACCCAGTGTGTGACCCACGTGGAAAAGTGTGGCCAGAAACTACCTCAAACCTGGCCTTAATCATTTGGTTGCAATAGTCTAGTGAGCTCCAGCAAGCTTTGGAGACTCAGCGAGTTCACACCTGAATGAAAACCCCGTTGCTTGGAGACATCAGCTGAGATATGAGCCTCACAGAGATGACTCAGTTGAATGATGAGGGTTAAATGCCCAAGGAACTTGTCTCAGTGACAGAAGATATACAGGCCAGGAGTGGCAGGAAGGCTCTGATCTTCACAGCCCCACGACAGGCTTGTCCCCACAAGACATCAAGGTCTGCAGAGCTGGGGAGCATCCTTGAGCTAGTTGCAGAGCCCAGAAACCCTATAGGCAGAACTTGAATTACAGCTTTGACTCACACGTGTCTACTGTGGCTATTCTTGTTGTCCTGAGGAATGTCTCATTGATTTTTTTGTTACTAAACCACATTCCCAAAAATCATCTGAGAAAAGCAGAACATTAATCCTAAGCAGGCTCGGACTGATTTGGAGGTAAGAACCAACCAGACCCTTCATTCAATGCTCAAGTGCATTCATGAGTTTGAAAACCTTCAATGATCTTTATTCGCAGGCATACTCGTCACTATCTCCCTTTTGCCTTTTTATCTACAAATGAAAAAAGTAATAGCCACCATGCTCAGTTACTGCTGCTGAACCTGGACACTGGAGGGATGTGGCAAAGGACCTCTCTTGAACCCAGTAGGACTCAGGAACCAAGTACGAGGCACTGCTGAATCCCTTCCAACAGCCTTAAAACGGTGCCGGCCGTGACATATGCCCACATCCTTCTTCATGGGGGGCAACGGGAGCACTAAAATCGAGCCAAAAAACCCTACTGAAGTTCTCCTGAAATGTCACTAGGGAACCTCAAACCGAGAGACTGCGGCAACGTGAGGTTCTTACAGAAGTCTTGCACTCACCAGTGTTCCAATGCTCGTGTAAGTCTGAGTTAAAAGCCTGGAGTAAGAAATGGTCTGAATCTCTAAACCTGAGTTTCATCCCCCGATAACTAGAGCACCTCTCAGCATTGCCATAAACACTGTGCTGAAGCTTGCTCATTAAGAAATTCCGAAGCATCCAGCTATACGCTGCTCAGATCTGCTCACAGAAGAGGTCTAGCAATCAGCATAAAACCTTGCTGAACTGGAATTTGCATGTTTATAGCTTTTGCTTAGCCACGTGAATGCGTTCTACAGATCATCCCCGCTTCCTAGCAGGCAGAAAAAAACCCACCCCAACCCAATCTCAAAATGTCCAGGCTAAAAGATATTCCCATCATTTTTAGAAGGCTCCGGCAGTGCCGGGGGAGCAGACGATTGTGTACACAGAGTTGAGTGCGACCACGCTGGGGCTCCGGTGGCTCCGATGGGTCAGAGCTCTGCAAAAACACAGTCCCGCTTGGCTGGGGCTTGTACAGGTTTGGAGACTGATAGCCCCTGCTATCACTTCCAGCATCTGAATGCCCAATTCTTATTAAAATTAATGTCAGCTCTCTTGGCCGGCTTTCCTCTGCAGCTTGGAAAAATCTCAGCCTGGGATCGGATTTGAGTCACTGAGGTTTGGTACCTTTGCAGAGTTTTATTTTCAGCTGCAGGATGGAATATTTCCAGGCAAACTTTATGTAAAATTCACTCCAAACCCCGCCTGGGAAACCAGGCTCATATCAAATGCTACAAACTTTTTTGTTAGTTCCTAAGCTGGAGGCATTCTTTTCTTTCAAAAACAAGAAACAGCTGGGGCTTGCATTTTCTGCCTGTATTATCTGTTTACATACCCTATTTTGTCCTAACATCCAAGCCCCACAGAAAGCCCTAGTGAGACTGGAGGGCTTTGTGATACCCGTCCTGCACATGGGAACCGCGGCACAAACTCATTTATTTAAGCTTTAAAAGGAAGAGCAGAGATTTCAGGCCTGGCTTTCTGAGTCAAAGGCTGTCGTCCACCACCAGGCATTTGTCTTTCAGGGTACAGCGTGGAAGGGGGGTTATATACGGTTTGGATCACCCTTGCTACAGCTTGGAGACCCCTGAGGACATCACCCATCTCCTGGAAACACGTGATTGTCTTCCAAAAAATGCTAAAAAAAATTAGCAATGTGGAAAGGCAGTGAAGACGAGTGAAGCTTTTTTTCTTCTTTTCTTTATTTCTTGCCTTTTTTTTTAATGTGACAGATTAACAGCGGAAGCACAATGCATTTTACAGTTTGGGTGTTAATCCTTAGTGCGCTGTGAAATGGAGAAGACACTCTCTGTGCCTCAGAAAACAAAGACGTATCTCGGAAGGGATATAAAACCGGCAGGTCTCCCAGAGTAAAACACACTCGGAGTGCTGCTTTCCTGCACAGGAGATGAAATCGTAATAGCATACACTTATTTACTTTTAAAAACCATCAATAGTAAGAGATGTATAGCTGAACTCTGGGCTCTTCTCACATGCGCTTAAAAATGAAATTAATCTCAGGGAGAAACAGAAACACGTATATATGTGTATATAAGCAGTGTGAGTAAGCTACAGCACAAACCAAACTGAATTATCTATGTTTCTTTAAACTACATTCAAGACTATTTGCCATTATTAGCAATTTGTATCCGGAGAGCTCAAAACAATCACTAAAAGGGGTCTGCGTTATTTATCAGTGCTGTTCCCACAGATGGGAAAAACTATGGCAGAAATCAGGGCTAATGGCCCCGGCGGGAGCAGGATCCTGCTCTGGAATTAGCGGCACGGGGCTCTCCTGGTGGCTGGTAAATGTGTCGAAGCCCTGCTCGATTTTACAGCCCGCTGCGTTCCCTTTAGGCATCACCCCGAGGCCTCAGGCTGGAAAAACAGCTGGAAGCACCATCCCCTGGGGACGCGCACGTTGCCGGGGGCGGATCTTAAAGATTCCTTCCGACCAAGAGGATTCCACGGCTGTTTCCCAGTTGAGGACTGCCACAGTGGGACAAGCAAGGGATGGTTTTAGTGCTGCCCTCGGGGAAGGCAGATGCCCGGATTCCTCCACCTCTGGATTCGGCGAGACCCGCGTCACACCTCCAGCTGGCTTTGATTTGTGCCGTTCCCCACATCCTAGGAGATCTCTCTGGCGACTTCTATTTTCCAGAGCGCCTTGCGCTGTAACAGGGCGTGCGAACGCAAATTCAAATCTGTCATCAGCTTCCCACTGGGTTCAAAACACCTCTTTCACCATTTTAAATGATTTTTAAATGGATGCAATGCACTCGACCTTCCAGCTGAAATAACTTCTGCATTATCCACCGAGCCTGAATTCCTTTCCCCCCTTGCTTTCTGCTCACTTCAGATAATTCACTGGGAATTTATTTGAAAAGAAGTGGTGGGTCACAAATGAAGTAAAACGCTGACAGCAGGAGTTCCTACCCCTGCGCTGCTTCTGTGAAAGGCAGGGAGCCAGATTTAGGGAGCTGTGGGATAGTTATCGTTAGGCTGGTTGAAAACATTCCATCTCACCTGAGGTGGGTTTTTCCTTCTTTTTGTTCTTCTCCTCCCATAAGAATTGATGTTCTTTTGATTAAATGGTATTTTTACAAAATGTGTCTTTTCCCTTGTCTTGCTGGAAAAAAAGTCAAATGCCTGAAAAAGGGAACTCTAACTAGCCCTAGCCATGGGCCTGCCTGCAGGCACTGCCAGGGAAAGCGCCTTCTGGGAAGTGTAGTCTGATTTAGGAAATCAAAGGTGCTGTAGGGAAGGGTGGAGGCACCCTGGAGCCAAGCTGTACCTCCCTGGCAGGATTTCTCCATTCAGCTGCTCCGGCTTGTGGCTGAAAAGAAAGGCAGCTTCCGAATTCAAACCAAGGAGCGCTCTCATCTTTGATGAAAGACGTACGAGCTCAGTTGCCAGCTCTATTCCCGGTGAAGTTTCCTCCCGAATCTCACGCCTTACTCCAGAAAATGCAATGCCTGGATGAGCTCCGTATTCCTCCCCTGTGTCACCAAGATGGACAGACACCAGAGGACCTCACCAGTGCTTTTGGCAGATGCCAAAGGTGTTACACGAGGTGACTTTATGGGGAGACGTTGCAAGTGGAGTGTGGATCTAGCAGTCCCTTGGGGATTAAGAGACGGATGAACTGCTTGACTCCCAAAAGGTTTTTGGAAGTGGACTGTTTTCTCTTTTTAAAAAAAAATAAAAAAGTGGGGGTCTTACAGGAAAGATGGGAACAGACTCTTTCATAGGGCCTGTGGCGATGGGACAAGGGGTGATGGGTTTAACCTAAAAAAGGGGAGATTCAGCCTAGAGTTAAGGAAGAGTTTTTTATGCTGAGGGTGGGGAGACACTGGCCCAGGTTGCCCAGAGAGGTGGGAGATGCCCCATCCCTGTAACCATTCCAGGTCAGGTCGGACGGGGCTCTGAGCATCCTGGTCTGGTTGAAGATGTCCCTGCTCATGGCAGGGGGCTGAATGAGATGGCCTCTAAAGGTCCCTTCCCACCCAAACCATTCTATGATTGCTTATTTGGGAACATCTTTTTTTCAAAGCCTGTGTGAACAGATAACGCCCGCTGCAAGCTGCAGTAATAAAAGCTCTCATCACTGTTGTTACTGATGGGAGCACAGCCCTTCTCTGCCCGAACGCCAGGCTGTCAGAGGTTTATGTGCCCCACAGTAGGGTTACTCAAACCCTTAAGAGACTTGGCATGATCCGAGCTCCATTTAAACCAAAAAATGGTTTTTGCTGTTCACACCAAAAGCAGCAAGATCTGGGTATCTGCCATCTGCATTAGCTGCGCTGGCCCTTGCCCTCCATTGCAAATGCTTTCTTTCCTCCAATACTTGAGGTCCCTTCCAGCCCCACGACTTGGCTTTTTCATTAGCTGGTTGCTCCATTAATGACTTGTCTTTGTCAGAAGCTCCAAAGAGACCCCTTATTTTAATTAACCCGGAAAAACACCACCACTCTCATGCTGCTGTCGCAGTCCAGGGCACCTAAAACTGACCTTTGCAGCTTTTTAAATGGCATTAATTAAGCAGGGCTTGTTGGCTGGAATCTTTCCAGTCCCACCATGCAGCACATGGCATCTCTCCTGAGTTTGTCAAAGCCCTTTAGGATCTGCCCTCCTTCAGTTCACCAAAAAGTCTGCCTGGATCCTGCGCCCCCTTAAGCCAGGCTAATCATCCTCGGCACCATCTTCCCAGATCCTGTTGCCCAATTTTGTTTTCCTTACATGAAACCTTCTCCTGCAAGCGAGCTTGAAAATCCTGCAAGAGAGAACATTTTTGGAGATGGACATCAGTGGTGGATGGTACAGAAGAACCACCAGAGGAACATCCCGATCTCCTTTCAGCTGAGGATGTCACAGCAGACACCTGGCACACCCCGGGTGAGGCTCAACCCAGACGTGGCAAAAAGGGGCTAAACTGCACGAAAAGGGGTTAAACTGCACAGAGCAGAGGCATTTTGGGGGGCAAAAGAAGTTCTGTGGCTCCCTCTCTAGATGGAAAAGGGAAAATAAAGTTGCGTTCCTGCCGTTTGTTTAAGAGCTTGCTTACAAGGTAAATTAATCCAAAATTAACTAGTGGTGTGAATTGCAAGTGGATTAGTTAAATTACATTAAACCTAGGTCTGGATACTTTCATTTAAAATTAAAGTGGCCTTAATTTAATTTGGCTCAAGTCACTTCAAAAGTGAATTAAGTAAAACTTAATTACAGACCCTTTAATTCCAAATGAGTGTGTCTACATTGGTTGTTTAATGTGCTTTCATTTATCCATTTTAAGAATTAATCTTGATGAGCTTTTCTGCATCTCCCCATGGTAGATAGACCCTCATTTGTATAGCAAAGAACCTTCAATTCCTTCTAAAAGTGGAAAAGAAAAAAAAAAAAAAGAAGACAACGACAAGTGACTTCTGTCTCCAGCCAGACAAAATAATGACGCTGTGTTGCATTGCCCTGTGGTCCAGCACTGAGGACCCGTGCCTGGAGGACTTTCTCCTCCAAGCCATTTCCTAGCAATATTCCTTCCTACCAGCTCCCATCAACATTTCCAGTAACTCTCTCTTTGCTGTGCTTTGCCAGAGCCCCTGAGAACCTGTAAGGGCTCAACCTGCTCCACTGGCAGCAAGGAGTGGTTTTTTTGGGGATCTTTGCAGTGCATTTTGTGCAGTTATTTATAGCTGTGAAGTAGGAAGACCTGTCAAGCACATGCAAATGGCTGGAAGAGGAATTGGCTCCAATTCCCGTGCTTCCTTCTCTCCTCTTATTCCAGGAGCACTGCCCCTTCCAGGGAAGGAGACTCAGACCTCACCCTGGGAATGGCCACTGCTCCATCACTTTGAGGGGAGCTTGACTAGTATGAACGTGTCCTCCAACCTGGGAGCAAAATATTTCTGTTCCAGAAGCCACCAACAAGCCAACGCTAATGAGTCACAATGACACGGGTGAGGCAGCATCATCCACCACCAAGATGCCGTGGAGATGCAGCAATGAACCACTAACGCCGAAATCTCCCTGAAATAAGGTGAGAAAGGCACAGCCAAACTTTCCGATTTTCCTCCCCGAAAACGACGTTGACACTGAAATCTTCCCTGCAAAGGGCTTTGAATTTAACAGAACTGTATTTTGGACCCAAAAATCACTGCTCAGAAACATTTTTCTGGCCGGCCATGCTGCTGTGGGTTGCTCAGTGTTAGTTGACAGTGTCCTTCTGTTTACGTGTGTGGTGGAGAGGTTATTCCTCACCGAACGGCACAATTTCACCTTCAACCAGGACTCCTTACTCCAGTGCTATCTGGATCTGGGCTGGAGATGAGCCGGGACGAAGGGCCGATGCGTCCTCAGCAGCGCATCCTGCCACACCTGCATCCCGCATCCCACCCCAGCCTCTCTGCTCCAGTGCTCATCCCTTAGCTGGACCATCCGTCATCTCCACAAGATGAATTTCCCCATTTTTACAAGGTGCGTTTCAATCTGCCGAGTTTCCACACACTTTCTAAGTTTGGTTGGCAGCTTCTCCCAGCTCCTTGCTCCGGGCGCGAGGAGCTGCCGCCTCATGTGCTGTTTGCTCCTGGCAGCCGCTGCTCTTTTCTTCTCTGCTCTTGGAGCATGGAAACCCTTCCTGCTGTTTCCAGGCTGGTTTCCTAAGGAAACTGAGTCACGTGGGATCACGCTGGTTTTGGGTGTCTCCTGGCCTTTTCACCCTCCTGACTGTGTTCAAAGAAATTCGACGGAAGCGGAGAGAGCCCAGGGGGCCGTAGCGAACATTGTGGGAGGAAAAGAGGTAAAGGAGTTATTCTGTGCACGCTATTGCTCCCACCCTGTCTATACTTGGATGGTGGAGAGAAGGATCCTTTTAAAGGTGAGGGCTGTTTAAGATAAATAATGAGATAATCCCCTTTAAGTTCTGAAGTCTGCGCGACCCCTCCCGATACGTAAAACAAGGGGAAGAAGGTCTCTGCTCTACCACAGAGCTGCCCTGAGGAGAAATGCATTAAAACCATGCCTGTGGAGATGCGGGAGCGATAGGCAGCGTTTATTATATTTCAGCGTTGCTTTTGGTATTAATCATTTTGCATCCTAAAAAGGTGTCTGAGGAACTTAATTTGTCGGGGAAATGTCAGATAAGAGAGATGCCGCATCTCCAACTGAGAATAAACAGTGAATACTGCGGAATGTTACTCTAAAATGACCTTTTACTTTATATTAAAGCAAACAGGTAAAAATCAAAGTCCAGTCCCCAGCAGAGCGCACAGTGTGCGTATGTGTGTTTGCAGAGGTGTCGGTGTGTCTTCCTTCCACCAGGCTGGAGGCGCTCCGAGCAAAGCCAGCCCGGGGACCGGCCGACACGGCTGCAGCCTGTGATCATCCCTGCTCCAGAAGGATGCGGAGCGATGCTTAGGTGTCTCAGGAATCCTGGCAGTCTACTTGTCCTGGTGTGAGCGACACAGGACTCATTTCTTTCCTAACGCTTGGGAAAGCTGTATTTGTGTAAGACTCTGGTGCGTGAATGAGTGAAGATATTTACTGTACAGCCAGCCATGGCGGGGGGGTTTCAAGATCTCAGTGTTTTCGAGCTCACCAGGTGCAGGGATGAGGAGGAGTGAGACTGGGACACTTGCCCCAAGCTGCCAAGAGGGTTATTTCATACCATGAACGGCACATTCAATAGAAATTAGAAAGTCTGCTGCAAGGTAGAGGGGTTTCCCACTTGCTCACGCTCTCCCCTTGATGGCAGCGATCCAGAGGACTTCTTGCCCCGGTGCCGGATCCCTGAGCCCTTCCCTTCTTCCTGAAGCCGTAGCGCTCCCAGTGTCCGACATTTACTGTCCCCTGCTGGGAGCGCACGGCTTCCCACTGATAGAGTTGGCTGAGTATAATCCTTGTACAGTGTATACAGGTATTGGGATCAATACGGGTTCCTTTGTGTTAGTACTGTTAATTATCCAGTTCTGTCATATTAAATCTGTTTATCTTTCAACCCCTGGGTTTTCTTGTTTTCTTCCCGATTCCCCTTCCTGGGTGGGGAGGGGTCATCGGGTGAGAGAAAAATTGTCTAAGCGACAATAAATTGTTACGGGTTTTCTCAAACCCTAACACTACTGCATATAAAAATATATTGATTGATATTAGGGTATATAGTTATTTATCTAAATATGCCTATATTATTACATGCGTAACATCAATATTTATGCATGTATATTATTACACGTACAATATCAACTAGTCTATATAATTATTATATCTTTTCATACATATTAGATATCTATTTGCATGGGTGTACATGCTGTTTTGTGATTTCTTCCTCAACATTCTTCTTATGGCTAGCTAAAATTAGCACACACCCCCCGCCTTTTTAGAAACTTCTGAGAGAAATTTTATCTTGTGTTCAAATATCTGACGATATGTACATTTGAGACTCCAACAGGGAAACCAAATCAATTTGCACCGGGAGTCACAGTCCCTGGGCAGAAGGTTGCTCTTCTCCTGCCCAAGCTGGGTGGTTGCGGTGGTCCAGGATGTGCCTCCATCCCCTTTTCCAGGCTGGGGCCAGAAGAGCGGTGGAGGAGCTGTGGGCTGGTGGGCCCCAGAGCACCTGCTCTCCATCCACTCCAGCTTCTGGGTAACAGTATTTGTGCTCCTGGCAAAAAAATTAGCTGGCACTTCTGATGAGAAAGCAACATTTTCTGCTAGAGCTGGTTGGTCATTTGAAAAATCCAGTTCTGTTGAAAACATAAATTTTCATGCAAAATGGAGTTTTGACTGGTCCTACACCCTATTAAGGTTGAAGTCCATTTTTGGGACCAAGGGCAGCACAGCTGCGATACCTAATTGCATCTTCTTTAAGCCTGAGCTGCTCTAGAGTGGGATAGATTTCACCAGAAGGGTTTTTCGTTGCCTGAATCACAGAATGTCTGTAGGAGTTATTACATCCACTCCTAAATTATATTTTTCATACTTGTATTACTGCCTTTTTTAAGGATCAAAAGCTTTTCAATTTCTTAAATGGTTTCACAGTCTGAGATCGAGCTAGATACCTAGAAGGCCAGAACAGCCAGAGAATTAGCAGGGCTGAAAAAAAAAAACCACCCTGGCACAACCCACAGTTGCAGCTTTGAATGAATACAGCAACAAGTGCTTCTTAGAATAGCATCTCTTAGTTGCTATTTGTGCTTTCTGTAAGGAAACGGTTTCTCAAAACCATATAGACTTTGGACTCAGTTCACAATCCAAAGTGGAAGTCAATGAAAGCACTTAGCAAACTCCTCTAGAGCAGTCCCCCTCTACTTTTATTCCTGTCTATTTTATTTTACTTTTTTCTAATTTTATTTTTACTAATGCCTTTCTACCTTGGGTTTGACTGACGTTCCTAATCCTTTGAGAGACTGTAAATGCTCTGATTGTTATCAAACCTTGTTCCCCTGCATGGCTCAAAAGAAAAAATGACTATTCCATGTCCTATCAGCTTCCCTTGATGGATTCTGCCCTTCTAACCCTTGGAAGGGTCTCCTTTTAAAGCCAGCCCCTGGGGATATTTCAACCACCACCACGATCAAGGAGAGGCTCCCTACCTGTTAGCTCCGCATCCACTTGTAGGCTCATTCACCTCACAGTTTAAAGGTCCCCCTCAGCTGACACCCATGACTGCCCAGGGGAGGAAAGGTGGCTGAAAGCCTCCTAATTAGTTGATAGGGTGATTTTGCTCCACCTGGGAAGGAGAAGTGAGAGGAGATGGATCTCTGGATGTAGAGATACAAGGGTTTGACGAGCTCCTCGGCAAATTCATGGAAGGAAGGAAGAAGATGATCAAGGCTCATGAACTACAAAGACGACACCTCTGGCTTGGGATATGCCCAGGGTATAAGGCCACCAGGATAAATGGGGGAATTATCACTTCATACATATCCTGTTTTGATACTCCCTTTAGACCTCTATTATTGACTTCGATAAGATGTGGGCAGATCACAGAATCATAGAAAGGTTTAGGCTGGAAGGAACCTTAAAGATCATCTAATTCCAACCCCCTGCCCTGGGCAGGGGCACCTCCCAGTAGACCAAGTTGCTCAAAGCCTCATCCAACCTGGCCTTGGACACTTGCAGGGATGGGGCAGCCACAGCTTCCCTGGGAAACATCTTCCAGTGCCTCACTACCCTCACGGTGAAAAATTGCTTCCTGAAATCTTGAGTCTGACCTGTTGCAGATGACTTTGAGCCCTCACCGATGACTTTGAGCCCTCACCATTGACTTTGAGCCCTCACCATTGCCTTCCAGCCCGGCACTCAGAGCCAGCTTGTGTTGTCCTCAGCCTGGGCAGGGGGGAGGGTGGAATTTCACCGCTGAAGACATCTATTCTCTTCTGCGTGTGGAAAAACATGACACTTCTCCACTGCTTGTGAGTCTCTTGGTAACACTTCCCAAATGCTAGTAATTTGGCCTGCTACCACACTGCTGGGATGGGTACGGTAACAACTGAACTCACCATAGCCGTGCATTAAGGTTGGAGTGTTGAGAAGAACATTTACAATCCTGTTCCTTGTAATGCTATGGTATTTTGTTGTACAGCCATATATTGACCATGCTCTTGCTGAAATTACAATGTCATAAAGGTAGTGATCAAAAGTTTGCTCAGAATAACAGCTGCCTAAACAATACTGAATTTTGGTTACTGAATGACAGCTCACTTGGAGGACTGGAATTGCCTCATCAAGCTTGGTCTGCGCAATCCTTCGGTGCTGGAGAAGCAGAGGGAGGACCTGAGTTATAAACTCTGCCTTGGTTTCTATGCCCTATGCTCTGAAAGGGTCTGAAACCAAGAAATTCTCAGGCAAAGGCAATAAAAATGTCCTAAGACGCCCTGTGTTGCCCTGTTTGCTGCAGAGTCAACATGACCATCAGCCTAAACCAGAACATCACTAGGACTTGGCTTCGAGGGAAGCGGGGCTTGAACCAGGCAGATCCTCCCACAGGGAACCCCAAAAGCAGAGCTCCGAGTCCTTTGCATCCCTGAGGACCGACTTGAGCAAGCAGCTTGCAAAATTGGGTGACAACTCCAGTGAGAGTCCCGGGGAACTCTTGCAGCTACAGGGGTGGGCTGAACCCCCCCGCCCCAGGAGGGTGGAATGAAGATCAGACAAAATAACGTGCGTGGGGCTGCACACTCGCTCCTGCGTGTCAGCGGGGTAAGAAATCACCTTGCCCTGTGTGTAAGAGGAATTTCTCCCCCCACTTATGTCAACCAGCGTGAAGAGTGATGTGCTATACGAGCCCAGCAGTTACCTCTACTCAGAGACCCTGTCGTGACATCTGTCCTCTGTTGTGGCCACAAGAGCGTATTGAAACTCCCTTCCAGTGTCTCACAATGGCAGAAGAACGAGAAACTACTGGGGTTCAGAGCCTAATGCTGGCCACCCCCTCTCCTCCCCCAACCCCGGCCAGCCAGAATCCTGCTGCTGCAGCCCCCAACCCTGTTTGCCGCTTCTTTAATCTCGACAAAAGGCACCAGTGCGGCTTTTCATTAAAGTATTGTCACCAGCAAATGAGGTCCCGGGGAGTAGGAAGACGGGGAGATAACAATTTTAGATAACTCGCTGAATCTCAGCCGGCGGTTTGTCTATTTGCATACGCTGAAGAGCTGGGAGGTGAGGTGCAGGCAGAGGAGGTGCAGGCAGAGGAGGTGCAGGCAGGGTGCAGGCAGGGTGCAGGCAGGGTGCAGGCAGAGGAGGTGCAGGCAGAGGAGATGCGAGCAGGGTGCAGGCAGAGGAGGCGCAGGCAGGGTGCAGGCAGGGTGCAGGCAGGGTGCAGGCAGTGGAGGTGCGGGCAGAGTGCGGGCAGGGTGCAGGCAGGGTGCAGGCAGAGGAGGCGCAGGCAGGGTGCAGGCAGGGTGCAGGCAGAAGTGCAGGCAGGGTGCAGGCAGGGTGCGGACAGGGTGCAGGCAGGATGCAGGCAGGGTGCAGGCAGGGTGCAGGCAGGGTGCAGGCAGAGGACGTGCAGGCAGGGTGCAGGCAGAGGAGTTGCAGGCAGAGGAGGTGCAGGCAGAGGAGGTGCAGGCAGGGTGCAGGCAGAGGATGTGCAGGCAGGGTGCGGGCAGGGTGCGGGCAGGGTGCAGGCAGCACTGCGGTGCTCTGTCTCGCTCCCGGGTTGCAGGAGAAAGGCTGGCTGCAACTCAGCAGGGCTCTGGGGAGCAGCTCTTCACCCTGCCCCTCGCTGCATGAGGGGAGGCTTCAGTCCAGCTTTTTTCCAAGTGGGCTCCTTTGCTTTTTCAGGTAAAGGACAGTATTTGCTGGAAAAATGTCATATGTAAACGTAACATAAACAGACCTGGGTCTGCTGAGCCTGGAGAAGAGCAGGCTGAGAGGGAATCTCATCCGTGCTCAGCGATGTCTCCAAGGCAGGTGGCAAGAGGATGGGGCCAGGCTCTTTCCAGTGGAGCCCAGAGACAGGACAAGGGGCAACGGGCGCAAACTGGAACACAGGAAATTCCATCTCAACATGAGGAAAAACATCTTTCCTTTGAGGGTGGCAGACCCCTGGCACAGGCTGCCCAGAGAGGTGGTGGAGTCTTCGACTCTGGAGAAGTTCCCAACCCGCCTGGACGCCATCCTGTGCCACCTGCTGTAGGTGACCCTGCTCTGGCAGGGGGTTGGACTGGATGATCCCCAAAGGTCCTTTCCAATCCCTGCCAGCCTGGGATTCTGGGATTCTGTTGCAAGTGTAAAAGGAGAGTTTAAACAAAAGCACTAAGGAAGCTACCAGCACATCAGAGCTTGATGTTTTGGGTCAAACAGCATGTTTATCTTCTTGCAAAAGATGTTTTTGTGTATTTTGCCAATAACCCTAGAAAATATATTCCATTTCCTCTGACGTGTATTTGTTTTCCCGCATGCTTTGTTTGGCTGCCGAACCAACGCACTCACCATTCTTTTAAGAGTTGAAAATGACAGATGAGGCAGAGTTTGGGGCAAAAGTTAACAGCAGGATTTGGCAATTAGCCCTGGCTGGAGCAAAAACCAGCAGTTCTGAAATCTGACCTTCTTGTCTGAAGATTTCAACTCCACCAGGACCTGCAGTTTGGGGCTGCTCCTCCAAGGCTGCTGGCCCATCAGCCTGTCACGGATGGTCCCTTGCACCTACAAGCCCATAAGTCACCCTGCCAGCGGTGGTGCAAAAGGGAAGAGGCATTTGGAGACAAACTAAATTATTTGTACAAGTTTTGCTCTAAGGGATGAAACTTTGAAGGAGCGAGGTCAGTGGGAACTAGGTCTGATGGTGGCAGGGGCTGGAATAGCATCAGAAATGACTTTGTTCATGACTCAATTTGGGCTTGGAAATAAAGGGATAAAAGAAGAGCATTTTTGGTTTTAGTTTATGATACACAAGAGCAGCTATTATGGGTCAGACCAAAGGTACAGGTAGCCCAGGTTTATATCTTCAAAGTGGTTAATGCGGACACCAAGAGATGTGTACAAGAACTGGGTGAGTACATTGTTTTGTTATTTTCCCCAGCATTTTCAGCTTGCAGTTGCCTATTGATGTTTTTGTACTTAATAGCCCTTCTCATGCATCCATCCCCCATTCATCTGCCCACTTGCCTTTGAAACCCACAATATTCCACGGCAAAATTTCAGGGGGCAAAGACAGTTAATTCTTGGTCTTATTACAAATAGATGTTTCCCGTGTGTGAATCAGCGCCTCCTCCAGCCCTCAGCCACTCTCCAAGCTTCACGAAGGTTAAAGCTGACTGTCAGCATTTGCCTGGTGCAAAACAAAACCTCTTCATTTCGGCTTGAATTGTGTGATTATTTTTACTCTTCACACATCTAAGTCCATTTTGAAATGAAAACAGTGCTTTTTGAAACGGTCAAATTGTTCCAGTTTGAAAATGGCAGGGTAAAAGGTCTCTTTTAAAAAAAATAAAAAAAAATATTTCTATTTTCTGGCCAAAATCATTTACAAAAAGTTGACCCAGAAGGTTTTATCCTCCCTGAATCTGTGTAATTCGATGGGCTTGTTACAAGCGGAGAGCCTCTGCCTGCTAAGGGGCATGTGCTCAGAGAACCACCTCCAAATATCCTACTCGTCGCAGCTCTCCTGCCAAGTGGTTGCTTTTACGTATTTACTTTGCTCGTGAAACCTCATCTAGCCTTGTTCTTCTCTCGATCCATCATTTGCAGCAGACAGCCCATTGCCAGGCATTTGCTCAGCTGTGACCATTTCTCTCACCAAAAAAAAAAATGGAGGCTTTATTTATTATTTTGCTAACTGCTGTGATTGTTATTTTCTCTCAGCCTCTCCAGAGTGAACCCTTCCTCTCAAATTTGGTTTGCTTCACTGACCTTCTGCTGCTACCAGCTCTCCATCACCCTGGCTGCCCGGGACCGTCTCGGCATGGAGAGTACTCTAACTTGTATTTCTGAGTCATGGCTGTATTATTTTTCTGCGAGCGGATGGTGCCGACGCAGCTGCTCCCAGGAGCCGAGGTTCACCTGTAACACCGTCAGCACCAGCCTCAAGACCACTTCAGGACCCACTTGTGGGCTGGTGTCATATCCCCGTGTGAGAGGAAGAGGACGGCACCCTCGTCGCTGCAGCGGCTGTTTTTTCAAGCGGCTGGCTTTGCGCAAACAATACGCTTTTCCACAGCTCTCAACGTTCATTCCTTCCTCCCCCCTCCATCCCCTTTTTTCCAGCCCTGCTTTTCAAGCCTCGAGCAGTTCCATCACGTCTCAGCGCTTGGGCGAAGGGAGCAGCCAGCAGCACCTCCAGGCCATTTATCTTTTTGGCAGACCGGCCCCTGGAGATAAGAGAGAATAGTGGGACTCAGCTACTCACTAAATAAAATCCGAGAGGCAGCGGTGGGAATGGATGTCCAGAGGGCTCTTGCCCAGCCTATGGGACTGTTGCCAACTCAAGAAGGTCTTAGAAACCTCCAAGGATTTCTAATCCTCTTTCTCCCTCGGATTAAGGCTGGCTGTTCCATGGAGGACGGAGAGGCTCCGACAGACGCAGCCTGTACTATGACCACGGGAACAGGATTTCTTTTTGGCTTGCAACGCCTTGGAAGCAGAATGGATGGCAAAGCCAAATCTTTGACACAAAGGAGACTCTGCCTCCAAATCTCAGGTTCCTTACACAAAAAAAGCGAGAGCTACTAAACGAATCGTGGTAGATGTTTCTATAAAGCAGCAAACCAATTTATTTTCCTCTGACTCCTTTCTCAGACACAGTCAGTATTACTTTGTACTTCCAGGAAAATGTGCTTCCTCTTGCAAACAAATATCAAGGAAAATGTGAGCCCAAATATTTCAGATTTTCCGGTGCTCTAACAAGTTATGCAAAGCAGGATCTTGTAATGAGAAATGTTCAGGAACCAAACGGAAAGGCAGCTTTACCAGTTCCCACTGCCTTGTGTGCTCACACAGCAGCCGGGTGTGAGAAACAGGGCTGTTAATGACTGGAACACAGCAAACTATTCCTGTTGTTTTAGGAAAAAATTCCATAATGGCCATAGTGCTCTTCCTGTGGGCAAAATCGAGAGGGAAAACATGGCTGCTAGTGAAGAAGAAAGTTGCTAATAATTCTTATTCTTTGCAGGTGGTCTCTCTTTCGCTCTCTCTCTTGCTCGTCTCTCTTTAAAGCTCCATCTTTCGCCTCGTCTTGCATTTTCTGCCTGTGCCTTTGAGTGTCTGTGTATTTGTGAAACTGTTTCTCTGGCCAGCTCCCCTTGCCTGCTTTAATTAGCTCCCTAGTATTTCCGAAGGTATCTCCCGGGGCTCTCTACTCCCCTCAACATGCTGACTAACCGAACCCCAGGAGATCCTTACAGGAGAAAAACTGCAGGATAAAAGCGAGTGATTTCAGGCCTCTGGTTTCTTAATTAGCAGCCTCTACACCAAAAGTCTACAGAGGTGACTGTCTGACAGGGAGACTCTGTGCTCGTGCTCAGGAAGGAGCTCTCTGCTCCTTTTTGCGTCCCTTGGAATCTTTGCTTGTCTTTACCTTGGTACTCACTGTGCAACATCTTCAGCGTCAGTGGGACAGGAAGGGTGGATGATGGGTACCCTGGTCCCACCTCTGCTTCCCAGTCCCATCCCACCCAGGCCTCAGGGGTGCTCTCCCAGTCCTTTGAAACCCGAACAACTAAACAAATCGGTTTGTTGGAGCTGTTTAAATTGACTTTTTCTCTCGCCATGACACGGTTCTCTCCATCCTGAAACAACATGCTCAGAAAATGCAAAGTAACGTAGCTCTCCGAACCTCTGGCTGCAGTGCAAGGTCCACCAGGGGTTGAGGGTGCGCTTGCAGAAGGACTCAGCCCGGCTGCCAGTAGCATGTAGAACCACGGTAATTCAACTGGAAAGGTGAACCCCGGGTCTGAAGTGAGGGGGGCGATTGGACAGACAGCGCAGGCTGGAGGAGAGACGCACAAGGAGGGATGGAGACACCGTCCAGTTGTCTCCAGATCTTGAAAAATGTCACCCGTTTACAGGGTCGCTGGTTGTTTGACAGGCTGTGCCGTGGGATGCGGGTTTGCTCATCGCTACCACGGAGGGTAACATCTGACTGACGAAGAGGCAGAGGGAACTGAGGTCTTTTTCTGGAGATGGGCGAGAGGGTGGTTTGTGTCTACACAGCAGGTGAGGAACATCCTTGAGAGACGCTGGATATTTACTGAAGCCCGTTGCCCAAGTGCTCTCTGGCCATCGCGGTGGTAGACGGCCACCAGCAGCTTGTGTTGGGAGCTCAACGCCCGCAGGCTCGATCCATCACGCTGAACACACATGACTTGGCACTGAACGTGCTGAGCCTTTAACTCCCAGGAGAGCTCAGGAGTTCAGGCCATTCCCCACGAGATTTTTGATGGAGAACGGGGTCTGACCGTGTTATCCGCCACCGGGGGTGGACCCCTTGCACTGGGGACAGGAGTGGCACTTGCAGGCTTTAATGGTAACTGCTGCACCCTGCTATTAAACCTTCAGCACAGCTCGGGTGCAATTCAGTTCTGGGGTCAGAAGCTGTTTAACAGCACTTCATTTGGATATTCATATTAAGGCAGCCGGTTTCCCGACAGTTTAGCCTGTCCCTCTCAGCAGCCTCCTCTGATGCAAATAATCTCTAAAATGCCTCCTTAGCCCCACTTCGCCTTATCTGCCGCCTGCCTTCGGTGTGCTGTAAATGACACAGCCCGCCTGCTCATGAAAGCTGACATTTTCCAACCTGATTTTTAAATTGTAAAATACGCGGCACGTGTCTTGCCAAAATCAGATGAAATCAAGTTAGTATCTAAAATGTTAAAATTACCATTTACATTCATATCAGAAATTAAAGCAAGAGGCTGCAGACTACATGCTTTGCAAGGATGCTAGTAAAAAAAAAGGCACAGCCGTCCTCACCCAAAAATTCATGCACGCATCAGTCCTGTAAAGACATTATTTATATGCTGCTTGCTTGACATCTTAGCAAATTTGCAATATTAAAAGTGACATTAACATCGCAGGAGTGAAAGGTTTCAAATCACTACCAACAGAACAGAAGTGAATACATCTCCACGCAAGTACTTTATCTTCCTTTATTCTGGTAAGCAAGTAAGGGTATCCATAAAACAAAAAATGCCAGTAACTCAGCATAAAGCTGCTGTTTCAACTGGAAATTCAGCATCTTCATCTGCTGGGAGGGATGTGAATTCTTGATTTGCTTTCTTGTTAGGGCTTTATTCCCATATTAAGTCTTGGTCTAGTTTGGCCCTGTCAGAAAATACATACAGAAGGTTCAGGTAACAGAGATGCCGTGTCCTGTGTCCTCTTCCAGAAGAGAAGCAAACCCTTAGGGACAAATTTGCGAAGGTATCAAGGCACCTTACCTGTATGCAGAACAGGGGACATCATATATAACTATACAGCATAATAACTATAAATCTCAGTAATCTTCACTAACTGTAAAGGACTCTTCACAAATCACTAAGAAAAGACATTTAAATTTCAGATGGTTGAAGTAAGGCAAAATGAAGTCCCATACTAAGTGCCTGAATTCCCATTTAAAGCTGCTTCTTGTTTAGGTGTCCATGTGAGGTCAGATGCCCGCACCCCCCTGCACCTGCGAGCCACATCTGGAGAGTAAATTGGGTATCTAGGATGCAAATTAGCACTTCCAGACTTTGAAATGATGACTAGAGCCTAGCTGCTTCTTTGGGCATCAAAATACCTTGAAATATCCACAGTGTATTTGGTTACTTCGAGATAGGGAACTTTAACAGGCAATTTAAGTCAATCTGTCATACTTTGCACCAGAATGGATGAGTCAGAGACAACAGCCCAGCTAAGGCAGCTGCAATTTGGCGCTGAGAGCAGGTAACTTCTTAAATGGCTCCAAATATATTGCAAGCACTCAGCTGGCTGTGCCCGGCTCTTCCACCACGCTTCGGGTCAAAGCCACCGGATGGGTTGAAAAATTTCGTGTCACTGGCGCGCCCAGAAGCAGGCAGGGAATGATCAGCACGGTGAACAGCCTGATTTGACTTTAAAGCAGCTTTAGACTGAACTAGGCACCCGGATTGCCAAACTTTCATTAACAGTGATTAAAAACCGGGTGGTGCTTCTTGGCCTGAGCGCAGGTCCTCGTGAACCCGACAATCCACGTGTTCTGCTTCAGAGCTGACTCACATCTGGAATAAACACAGGCAGAATGTTTTGTACTTCCTCCCTTCCCCTCCAAAATCACGCAGATCTGTTATAAGGCTGTTCAAAAAAAGCAGCAAAGTGATGGAAAGGAGCAGGTGCTCTCTCTGCTTTCTTGAAGATCATCTCTTGTCCCAGCCCAAGACAGTTGCTGGGGATGGCTGAAGGTGGTCCTACCAGCTCAGGAAGCACGAGGATCATCTCAGCATCATCTCAGAACCATCGGTTGTCTGGTGTGGTGAAGAAACCATCTGCAAAAGGTAACTTTCTGTTATTGAGGTAAGTTAATTAGCAGTGGACGAAGCTCAAACAGTTCCGAGATCTGGTTGGCACAACCATGTCATGGACTCATAGAATCATAGAATGGTTTAGGTTGGAAGGGACCTTGCAGATCATGGAGTTCCAACCCCCCTGCCAGAGGCAGGGACACCTCCCACTAGACCAGGTTGCCCAAGGCCACATCCAGCCTGGCCTTAAACACCTCCAGGGATGGGGCCTCCACAACCTCTCTGGGCAACCTGTTCCAGTGCCTCAACACCCTCAAAGTAAAGGTGCTCGTTTTCTGAAGCGGAACTTCTGAGATCCATCAAATACTCTGGAAAGCTCATAAAACTGGATTTTCTGAGGGATTTGTACTTCCTGCTTCTGTCGAGAGTGTGCACGCCAAAACAAGACCTTTTCTCAGGAGACCGAAGCCAAAAAGAAAAGCAAAGCGATGCAGAAGAATGCATATTACTAAGGTAGAAAGACAGGCAAGCTATTTCTTACTACTAAAAGTTTCTGGGCTGAGAGTTGGTTTGAATTTGGGGCCAAAAGGCTCAGGTTACAGTGTGCTTTGTCCCTTCTCAATACAAGGTGTTTGGGAAGTATTATAATGACTTGAAAGAACTCAAAAGCTGTTGACCTTTTTGATAACCTAACTTATCGGCTTTCCATTTGAGAGTGGCTCTTTGATTGAGGTTTTCGCTTTTTTATTATTATTGGGTTTTTTTACAGATGTCAGATCAGCTACTCTTCTTTGTGAATATAGAGAATAAAAGATGATGGCAGATCCTGCACTTCCCAGCTAAGTGCTTTTGATCAGTGGTCAACCCTGTGATGAATGCTTTTCCATTGCATCCTTCATCCCGTGCATTTTCAAGGCTGGTTAGAAGTTGGAAGGCAAGACGAAAGAATGCCGCTATCCGACAGAATTCAATTTCCGGGAAAAAAATAAATCATATTTTTTTTCCTGGTGACCTAAATGGAAAACATATTGTTCTGAAAGTGCTGTTCAAACAGAATTACCGAAACCTTTTATCAACAAAGAAACCGTCATATATCAGACATCTGGTGTGGATGTCAATTATAATAATTAATTAGACATCTCCCCAGATGCCTGACACTACATTCTGTCAGCAGATTTTTTTACTTCAATCAAAACTGCTGCTGCATTATGCATGAAACTCATGGAGTAGTTGGGAGTTGAGGAGATCAGCTACAAATCACAGCTAAACACACTAAAGGCCTCCTGGTTCTGATGCTTTTTACCACTTTTGAAGGCTGCCAAGTGAAGGTCACATACATTGATTTCTTTTCCTCCCTTAACAACATTTTCAAATGTTTTACATTTTTTCATGCAGAAGTTCAAACAAAAAGGATGACTAGGGAAGAATAGTGTATATATATGTATAAATAAAAGGTAATACTTACTGCTGTATCCTTGTGGTGGGAAGGAAGCAAGTTGCTCTCTTACGTGGTCACCAACCTGAAGTGCAACCACAGTGGAGCATCTTCAGCCCCGCTGTGACCGTACCAGCAACGCTCTCCAGAAATGATCCTCAAAGACCGCTGAAGAAGACAGGACAGCCTCTCTTTGTTCTCTTCTCTTTTATTCTCTCTCTCTTTTTTTTTTAAATTAAATTAATTAAATTAAAAAGAAATTAATTCCTGGAACATTTAACTCCTCAAACCGTGGGGTTTTTTCTTTTTGTTTTTCAAAAATACTTCCACATTTCTCAGGCAAAACAATTCAATTAGTTCTACCTGATTTAGGAAATCGCTCCAGTCAACTCCAGTATATATATTTTTTTCATCGTGGAATATTTGAAGAAACACATCACCAACTTTACCTGTGTTAGCAAGGATACGAAATACTTCATGTTTCAGACTAAGAACTAATAACTGTCAAGTACCTCGGCCCTAGTCCTGCAATTGGATTTTACTCCCTTTGATGGGAATTGGCTTGGATTGAAAGTGCGCACGCTAATAGGAGCCTTAGTTTGGAAATACTTTGTAACGGACAAAATGAAATTCTGGTTTAAATCCCTGGGTTTTTCTTGTTTTCATGGGGGCAAACATTCTTGCCTATCTTTTATTTGTTCTATAAAGTATTTAGCACATGTTTGAACAGCATAAAATGATAAATGAATATGTAACTACCACACACTTGCCTCTCCGGAGCTGGCAAGTTACTTTGATTTGAAGGATTCACCAATGAAAAATAGAATTACAAACAGTATGAGCATTTTTAGAAGAAAAAATATTTGGAGTAATCCTTGTGTTTCAATATTTCATAAAAGTGCCTGGGTTAGTTTCAGTTTCAATACAAACAAAAAGAGAATAGATTTAGATTGAAATGGATTTGCACTGAAATAAAACAGATTTTTTGAGGTGTCTATTTCCTTTCTCTATTCTCTCATCTCTCCTTACAACTAGGATGTGGGAGTAAATGAGAAGTGAAGCAAAAAGTAATTTTTTCTAATTCAAATGGTTAAGCTTTGTGAGGTATGAAAAAGAAAAATGAGAAATAAATTATAATTATATTGTTCACGTCTAAGTTTTTGAGAAAAATAATAATTATTTTTTAACTTGTAATGACAGCTAATGACACATTGTAACCAGGAGTGAAATATGAAGTCTTATTAAACCCAAAGATGCTTCTAGGCAGAACAAAAAAGTCAGTGTGTTGTCACCAGCCACAGAAAACATCGTCTGAGGACTGTGGGGTGGGTAATACCTGTTAATGCGTCATGAAAGAGGGTCAAAGTGAGCAAAAGATGAAGAAACTACTGACCGACACCTGAAGTAGGTCTAGGGGGGCTTTTTTTGGCCAAACCCCCACCCAAATCCTTGTTTGTTGTTTGCAGGACAAACCCGACACGTTTGAAAGATTTTTCACGTACAGTTCATCTCCATGGGGGGGTTGCCAAGAAATTTAATCCACTAGTTAATAATTGCAGTTAATTAAGGTTGGGGATTTAAAGTGGATTAGCTAAACTGCATTAAATCACTGTGTAAACACTCATATTTAGGAGCAGAGCAGCTCAAATTCAGCTCACTTGTCCTTGGACTAGCTGATACACAGAGAACAAGAAGGGGTGAACTTACAGCGCGCTTTCTTTCCATGGGGTTATTTTTTATGTGTTTTAGAGTAACTTTCTGCTGCTTACTCTCCTTTGAAAGCACAAAACCTGGCCGTACTCTGCAGAGTCCCTACAGAGCAGCTAATGTCCTAGAAATTCATGCCATTTGCTGCAATTTCTCCAGGAAGAGAAAACCTCTGGAACTGGAGTACACTGCACTGATTTATGCCATTTCAACTCTGGGATAAAAGGGATGAGCCGGAAGAGCTTAAAAGAGTTTAAAGCGGTGTTTGGCATATAAAGTAGAGTCATTTTCCTGAATGTCTTCATCTGGAGTTTCTGTTGAAGCTAGCTGTGCAGCACAGGGTACTAACCTAGATGGGCAGTAGTGCTAGTCTAATATTTCTATTTTCTCCTGAAAAATGGAGCCCGTGGTGCAGTGCAGAGCAGAATTACTTGTTCAGGGTTCAAAGGGATCATCTCTATTTGGACAAATGATGCAGAAATCAAAGAAATACGTCACAAGGAGGGAACCATCAAAAGACATTGGAAGAATTTCCAGGTATCTGGAGGACATAGGTGTTTGCGTTTATTTATATACCGTAGGTGCATGCCTGTATGTTGATGGACAGAGGCTTGGCAAAGCTTTGCAAGATCCCCCTATTTTGGCCTATATTTCTTTAGCAAAACAGGGAGAGTGTGATTCACAGCACTGTGAGAACAGAGAGACTCTGCGAGTGTCCGCACCATGGCGACTCCAGAGCCATTCCCAAGCCTCACACTGCAAGGCACGCTTTGAAAAATCACAATAAAAATGAGTTTTTCAGTAGTGTCTTTTCAGCTCTGGTCCCCAAAGTGTTTTCTTGTGTTGTCCTGGACGCAGCTGTTCCCGCGCGGTGGCAAAGTGAAGGGTTTGGCCCTGTGTGTTGGCCGGGCACCGAAAGGCGCCGCTCCTACCCGAGTACCCGATCCACTCGTCAGCCTCACCTGATGAGCAATAGACAGGCAGGTTCTGAGATTAAATACGCTTCATTTATCTCCCGGAGTTCTTAATTGCTGAGCGTTTTTAATCTTGCTTCATGTTCTAATAGAGAGCAAGAGCACTAGAGAAATGCCAAATGCATAAATAAAATAAAATAGAAAAATCGCAAGGAAAAAGAATTACTTTGGATCCACCAGAATAGAGAATTAACACTGACCCCAGACACAGTCACCAACAGCAATCACCGTATACCACCACTGCCAGTGATAACAGAACCAGATATATTTTTTTCTTTGCTTAAAAAAAAAGGAAGATAATTCCCCGGTAACTTGTAGCCAAAAATCTCACCAGTCAATTAATGACCTTTGCCTCTGACATCCCTCCCTTCAAGGTTTGCATGGCTATTATTTTCAGTACTTAATCTTTTAGAGTGATTTGTGTCTTCTAATAACTGACTGCTTGTTTTGCTATCAGTCAGCTCCAGGACTGCTGCAGTGTCTCTTCAGCTTAAATCTTGCTTCGTTCACCTTGTGACTTCAAATACCACTCTGTCTCGAGCGGGGGAGAAAAAAAAAAACCAACAAAGTCCCCCAAATCCCATATTGCTCCTTACAGTTTTATTACTTAGAAAACTAAAGAGACAAAATAAAGGTCAGAAAAACTTTAAAACAAGAGTAAAGGCTTAAGGACAGAAGAGTTTTAAAGGAAGTTACAAGCTTGAAATTACAGAGCTTTTTTTTTTAGGATGTTCTGAGACATTTCCAAAAAACCAGAACTGCCTGTGACTCCCTACTCTCCCTCACTTCTCATGGGAAATTACTCAGAATTATCTTTCTTAGCCTGCCAAGAGAAAGCAGCTTATGAAATATCAGACATTCCTATGGTGAGAAGGTGAACCCACAAGTGCCTTGACTGGACATGGAAGGACCTTCATAACCCAGGACCCCCTTCCTAATCTCTTCATTTATATCCAGCAGCAAACTGCTGGGTGTCTTTAGAGGAACCAGAACACCACACCGAAGTCTGGACACCGTGTCCTCCAAGTACCCGTGCCCAGCAGTGCCTTACTGCTCTTGCTGCTTCGCACCCAGGTCCCACAGGACAACCCTTGGCCAGGCGTGGGGTTGGCTTCATGCCCCAGGCCAACAGCACAAATATCTCCACGCCAGGTGGTCACTCTGCACCAGGAGAAAGCAACTTATGAAATACCAGACATTCTCCATCCCAGTGCAGAGAGGGAGGTACGTCCCCAAACCCAGTTTAGCAGGCTGTCATCAGAGAGAAAGAATAATCAGGAGGAGCCCAGAAGATTCCAAATCCCTGTTTTGGAATGTGTTTTCTTTGCAAAGGAGCTTTACAAAGGGGATGCAGGAGAGTCCTGCACTCCGTGCTGCTCCTCCGCAAGGCCCGTAAAACCAGCCCGTTGTGTTTGCCGTACAAAGAGCAGCAGGAGAGCTCGGGACCTGGCTGCCTACTGAGCTCCTGGAACAAATAGCTGTTGTGCTGGCAAGGGACAATGCCTGCTCTGGAAGCTTCTCTGCAGAAAAATGGGTTGGGAGATTTTGATGGAGCTGCAGGGAATGGTGTGTAACCTTCTCAAAAGCACCCCAAGGACTTCAGGACATACTCCGTTGCCGAAATGGAATTCTCTGTCCTTAGCCCACCTAATGATTAATCCAATCCCTAAAGCAGTACAGCCTGGAATGGCTCCTGTGCACATCCAGGGTTTACTGCCCTGTGAGAAGAGGTGGGCATCTTGGTTGTGCAAGTCTAGGTTGTCAGGGTGCTTCTGTGCAGCAGGATGCAGGCAGACACCCTGAGGAAACTTCACAGGTGCCTGAGCAATCCAGGCGCCCGATGCCGAGATAAATCAAACCCAGAACTTGGCCTCGTTTGAAAATCCTAGGGCTCAGGGCCGCGCAATTTCTGTAAGACAGGAAGGCAGAACAGGGAGAAGAAAGACCTTATCAATTTTCTTAGAGCTCCTCCCTTTGCTGCCTCAGTGCAGGTTGCCCCATCCATCACATCTCTACGGGCTCCTTCTTGTTCCCATCTGCCTTTTCGCAGGAGGTCCTAACACAAATGGCAATGAGATCTTTTGATCCCACTGCTCCTCTAATCCAACAGAGCTACCTAAATAAGTCCTCTGTGCTACCACTAACACCATCAACCAGCCTTCAGTGTGAAACGGCTGACAGAACGCAGCCACAGCCGGTGAATTGTTTCATTAATTATCATAATTGATATCAATAGCAGATGTCAGACCTAATGGATGAGGAAAGTCATTGCTAATAAGAGATGCAAGGGGGTGTCCTCCAGCCCCTCACTGTTAACTTTGTTAACAAAACAGGCCTTTTTCTGTGGATGTGAACATCTGCCCAACCTACGATCACAAGGTAAAGGCAGATGTCTTGGAGAGGTGTAGTGGGGGAATCCCAGACTGGCACGGATTGGAAAGGACCTTTGGGGATCATCCAGTCCAACCCCCTGCCAGAGCAGGGTCACCCACAGCAGGTTGTACAGGATGGTGTCCGGGCAGGTTTGGAATCTCTTCAGAGTCAGAGACTCCACAGCCTCTCTGGGCAGCCTCTTCCAGTGCTCTGCCACCCTCAAAGGAAAGAAGTTCCTCCTCATGTTGAGAAGGAACTTCCTATGGTCAAGTTTGTACCCGTTGTCCCTTGTCCTGTCGCTGGGCACCACTGGAACAAGTGTGGCCCCATCCTCTTGCCACCCACCCTGTAGATATTGCTGAGCATGGATGAGATCCCCTCTCCGCCTGCTCTTCTCCAGGATAAACAGCCCCAGGTCTCTCAGCCTTTCTTCACCAGAGAGATGCTCCAGTCCCCTGAGCATCTCCGTAGCCCTTTGCTGTCCCCTCTCCAGTAGTCCCCTGTCTTTCTTGACCCTGGGAGCCCAGCACTGGACGCAGGACTCCAGCTGTGGCCTCCTCAGGGCAGAGCAGAGGGGCAGGATGACCCTCCTCCACCTGCTGGCTACACTTTTTTCAATGCCCCCCAGGATGCCATTGGCCTTATTGGCCACAAGGGCACATTGCTGGCTCATGGTCAACTTGTCCACCAGGACTCCCAGGTCCGTCTCTTACGGAGCTGCTTTCCAACAGGTCAGCCCCCAACCTGTACTGGTGCATGGGGAAATGACAGTAATTCCCACCATTCAGGAATGAAGACAGGATCCGCTTGGTGGAAGACGTTTTACCATCTGGGGGGTTTTACTCATTGAATTTTTCATCCCCGGGGGGAATCAGTAGTGCTTTCAGCAGCACCGTTGTCAGGCCTGTGCACCATGGAGAACACGCAGAAGAACATCAGACAGCAGCACGGGTGCCCAGCATGGGGCTGGGAGGAGGAAGCAGCACAGCCTTGAGCATGGTCGGGACCATCCCCAGCACGGCACAGGCTGTGCTCCATCACACAAGGACGCCCTCCGTTGGGGGCAGGAAGGGGAAGGAAGGGCGGCAGGAGGTGCGAGCAGTGGTGAGGACCCACGTTGACAATGTTTTCCTCATGATTGTTTCACACTCTGAAGTAACAACTCAGCAGCTGAGTTCCCCTGCTCAACACCACCACGCTCACTGCCAAGGAGGTGTCTGTTCCTAAAATGGGGAGAAAAACATTTGATCGAAAGGCTTCAGCCACTTGAGCTGTACACAGCGGAGGGAAAAATATGCGCCTCAGCAGACTCCTTTTTAACTTTTCTGAGCAAAAAAATCATGTGATAAAAATAGCACTGGAAATGTTTGGGGTGAGTTTTGCATGATGCTGTATCTTTCTCTGGGCCAAATGACTTGATAACAAATACTCCCTTGCTTTATTCAGTTATTCTGTTTTTACTCATGGGATAAAAGTCTCTCTTGAACATCCCTCAAAGTTCCCCCTTCTACAGAAAGCATACACAATAACCCTTGAATGAGAAGGAGAAGTATGCACTGAAAAAGTCATTAACAAAATTAATCCTCATTGAAAATCTTATCAGAGCTAGAACTACCAGGGCACTTGATCTTATGTCTCAGGCAGTTCTAAAGTCTTTCATTACTGGGCTCACTGGACCAGAGAGGCTACAAGCCTGTACATCTGAATATAGATGATATACAATTTATGGGTCCGTGGCCTTCTCACTTAACCCAAGTTACTGGCCCATGATAGGGTTTGCCAACCTTGCTGTTTCAGGCAGGAACAAACATTTTATATGCTGTCAATTTAGCAAATCTATTCCCCTGATTCTCTCCTCCCCCCTTTCAATGGCTGTGTTCATTAATCATCCCCTATTGTCTTCCTGGCAAGATGTGTTAATTTTTATAGGGCTTGCTCAGCAAGTCTTAAACAGCAGAGTGTTCCCCAAGCAGTGGAGTGTGGCTACCTTGCTGAACTGCTGAGCCAACGGAGGTTTTCCCCGAGGGCAGGTTCCTTCATGGGGTTAGGGACCATTGTTGCTTCTGTAGGCTTGAACAAGTACAGAAGACCTTCACTGAGTGGAAAGTAATGGAGGCATCCCATGGACAGTAGTACTTCGGGTCTTTCTTAGCTCAGATCTTCCCATTTCAGTAGAGTTTGCAGGTCTCTGGTAGTGAAAGTGTTGCCATAGATCAATGAAATAAGGTGGCTTGTGGATTTGGCTGGTGTCAATGGAGTTCTCCACACTGGCCCTTGGTCTGCTTCATCTCCCTCTGCTCCCATAAGTTTATTTCAAAAAGCTCTTTTATAAGGACAATACCCCTTCAGGATATATTTACGCTGATCCCACAGGAAAAACACTTGTGCTTAGAACAGGGGAAAAAATGCTGCATAAGTGGGACTTGTCACCCAAAAGGACACCAGGCCTGGAGCAGTGATGGTGGTTCAGGTAACTAGACACTGCTGTCCTTGGACAGTGTACAGTCCGCAAAAATCACCGATCCTGTCAAAGCAAAGCTGTGAAATCCAGAATGTTAGAGAAGAGCCTATCACTTTGCAGTTATATTGAGTGAGCTTTACATTAATGTCATCCAAATGGAGGAAACAAAAGAAGGGTAGAGAAAAGGGAACATCCATCATGCTGTATTATGGCAGGGTCTAGAGACACAGAGGAGAAGAAGACAATGGAAGACCTACCAAGAGAATCCATGGTTTCTGAGACAGCCAATACAGTAGCCCCAAAGCAACGTTTCTCTTTCCTGCAGCTACAGTGAAATCCAAAGAAAAAGAGATTTTTCTTGAATGAGGACTACTGCCATCGCTTGGAGAGCAGTATCAACGGCTGTAATGCAAGCCCATGTCTAAGCTGGCCAGCTAGGCTCTCCAGGGAAACCCAGACATGCCAAGGGAAGCTCAGCCACAATATCTTCAGCAGCTGTGTTAGGAAAGGATTGGTCACTCCCTGGAGAAACTCATCTCTTGCTCCACTGACTACAGAGGGAACGCAGACAGCCTGATCCCAGTATTGCACGAACAGAAAGATCTGGTGGGATTATTTGGGACTGAAGCATTTGTTTGATCGAGCTGGTGGGGCGCACTGACAGCCCTTTACTTAGAAATGATGGAGTAGCTGGATTATGAGTCAGTGGACGACTGGAGCCAAACTGGCAAAGCAATTTCAAGTCTCTCTGTATGTGTGTGAGCGACAGCGTGTGCAAGACAATAACTCTCCTTCCCTTGGTGACTTGGATTGATGGGCCTCTGCTATTCCCATCTTTGAAGAATCCACCGGTCGATACTTCACTCCTTTGTGCCCAGCCATCCCATCATCCGCGTGTCTTGGCACCGGTTCTTGCAGGTGTAAATAAGAATAATTTCTCAGGCTCTCAGCCTTTCTGCCTGGAAAACATGAGGTTCACTTCGGCCCTAGACGTTCAGCTGGATCCCCCCTCCCTTCTCTTGCAGCCCTGCAGTACTTACTCCTTTGCTGACCTTTTCCTTGGCACATTTGCATGTAACAGTGGGTCGCTGACCTGGAGAATAGACGCAGGATAGATGCATCCTGGCCTTCACACGCCTGCCTAATAGCAGAGAAGTCACCCCCCTTGTTAACATTTGAGTATGGTCTTTCCATCACGGGTCAGCAGGACGCCCCACATCTCCCTTCTCACTACAAACTCCTGGGGGTTTTTTCTGCCTGGCGAAGTGTGTGGTTTTGCAGCTAAACCCTGTGAAACATATTCATACGCCTTTCTCCTGAGTGTTCCCTTCAGAGCTGTCTGCCCTGTTAGCACTATATCCACACCAAGGAATATTTTTATTTTTTTTTTTCCCCTTGGCATCCTCTCAAATGAATTGTGAGAGAAGTTGTGTGCTGAATCCAGGCTGCCTCCCCACACCCAGCGAATGCCTCCGCTCCAACGCCAGCCCTGGCAGCGCTAAGATGCCTCTGCTGCTGCTCACCTGACATTCAGCCCCTTCCTTTCTTGTTCCACCTCTAGCTGGGGAAGACAGAAAAGCTGCTCTGACACCTAGAGATGCAGGATGGACCATGGTTGTCCTGTTTCTCCCAGACCAGGACATGCTACAATCTCTTTGCACCTTCTGCTAGTCACTTTTTTTCATTTAGATTTTGTTGCTTTTGTTTCTTTAGCTCTATCTCTGCTGCTTTGCCAAAACACCTGGGAGCTATCAGGAACTTTAAAACAGCAATACTTTTTGCGTCCCTCTCCCTGAGGATTTTTCATAAACGAGATGACCCCAACCTGCTTTACAAACAGACTCTAATGGCTTTTCTTGTCTACCTCTCACCACCCACGGGCTGTGACAAGAAACCACCGGCTGTGGGACGCTTGCTGCTCCTTTCCTGGAAGTGGGTACAAAGAGGGAGGAAGGGTGATGCGTTTTGGCCGCAGACATCCTGTTCCAGTGAATTTTAGAGGACCGTGGAGGATGATGCAGAAGGGACAAGCTACTTTACCAAGCGCTATGGGCAATCACCTCTATGGGGCTGAGAAACAGACTCCCTGAAAAGCTGGTGGGGGGAGGGAAGGAAAGGTCAGGCTGCAAAAGGCAAATTAATCGGGCTGGATGGTGATAGGAAACAAACAGATGGATACTTAGCCCTTCCCCAGCACTGTCCACACCCCCCTGAGGGCCAGGCGCAGCACATCAACATTAACGATGCACTCAACGAACGCCAGCTCTCAAGCAAGTGCGCGCTATGACTGCAGTGTCTTAATGTAGGCACTTAACTCCATAATAATATTACTGTTACTATTAAACTACTCCTGTGCCTGTTACAGCGCTGGAGCATTTGATTCCAGTTGCCACTGACATTTTGAAATGTGCTGATACAACAAAAGTGCATCTCCCACAGCTCCTTAGGAGAGCCGCTGTGGCCAGCATCTCTCCCATGAAGGCTGGAGACTTGTCAGCGAGCTTCTTGGTCGCAACGCGGGGTGGCCTCTGCTGTTCATGCCTGTTTATTCCGGGCACAGGTGGTGTTTTCTGAAGAACTGATCAAATAACTCATTCTTGTGGTTTCCAGCCTGCTCCCCTACGTCTTACAAAGTCGCTGCCCCTGACACTGCTGCTCGCTGAAGCTCTCTGAACCTGACCTTCAGCCTGTGCAGAGGCTTCTAAAGTTCAATCAAGGCACGACGTACCGATGGCAAACCTGGCCCGAGCCAAAACCTACAGCATTTGGGCAATGTGTTGAACAGGAAGGATAGTTATTTTGCCGCCCACATTCAGGTTCCTGGAGCAGCCAGCTCCGGGAATGACATTCAGCACTGAAAACTCTTTGCTGCCTTGAGCTGCAATTTCATGCCAAAATGCCTGGCGTGCAAATATCTGAGCCAGGCACACTGGATTGTTAAGGAGACGCAGGCTGCTCTCTTCCCTGCTTCTTCCCTGTAAAGACAAAGCTATCACCAGGAATTTCAGTGATGGGGAAGGAGGGTTTGGGTGGACGGTGTTGATTCACCACTTGAGGAACCCATCACGGTCTCACCGGCACATGATGCAGCACGAGCAGCTGGAGAGCACTGCCCCATCTGTCCTCTCCTGCCTTCTGTCCTCTGACAGTTGGGAAGCGCTGGAGAAGATGCCCTAATATACAAGTGCTCCTACTCGGCTGGGCTGCCTTCCCTTCTGGCAGAAGCAACCTGCTGTGCAAGAAACCACGGTCAATGACAAGGGAACTTGTCATTTTGAGTTTCCAGAAAATACCAGGACTCCAGTGCGCTTGGTGCTGTACCTATGCACGGTAAGAACCAACTGTCTCTGTCTCCAGGACAGAATTGCTTTACTCGGGAACAGGAGCCAAGTCTGACAATATTTTGTCTCCTAGACAACATCAGAGAATTCTGTAGGTTTGACTTGCCTCAAAGAAGGCTCCCAGGAGACCCCAGCAAACAAACCCTCTTCATCCTTGTTCAGACAATAAGTGTCCAAATACGGGGTTTTTTTGCTTGGTTGTCTTATTATGGCCCTCCTTTTCCGAGCCAAGACCTCCACATGGACATCTCCCTCCTGGTGGCAATGTCACGCCAAAGTACAGAGAGCCAAAGCACTGGAAAAACAGAGCTCTGGCTCAGCATCTCACCTCATGAACAAATATAATGCCCTCCACAACCCGAACCACTGGAAATAGGCAGTGAGGTTGTTTCCTTGACAGCTTACATGGAAAAGAAAACTTTAAACTATGCAGCATGTTATTCTGTGGCTGCCTGCCTGCCTCTCTGTGGAATACATCTTTGCTTTTTCTCATGTTGTCTCTACTTTACCCATCTAACTGCTCATCTAATGAAACAGCTCTCGTGCGCAATGGTCTGCATTTCTCTTTCTTCAGCATTCCTTTAGCCACCTTTTATCTTCCGTACATACGACTCACATGTTCTCCTTACCTATCTGTCCATGTATCCGCCCATTTTCCCATTTGTCTTTTATTATTCTAGTCTCTCTCTTTCTTGTGGCTACTGCAATCCTCTTCTAGTTTCTCTCCAGAAAAAGCCCCTCCGACAAATTAATCCTCCAAGTAACACCCAGCCTAAACCCCACCCCCTACAACCTGCTTCTTTGCAGATTTTTATGCTTTTTACTTGACTATGTTATCCATCTCAAACACTACTATTTTCTTCTCTTAAATATCCCAAAGTGCATTTGTTTGGGGGCGAGGGTTGTGTAAGTATCACTGTCAAATGAAAGCCACAAGCTAAACTGTGGTAATAGTCTATTACGTTTCTCCTCATATTTACCTCATTCAGCAATTTTTGACTTTACTTGACAACGAAAGTTAATGCTCTGATATATATATACACACATCTATATGTATTTTCCTTTTTATTCCTTGATTAGAACTGTGAAATTTTTTTCAAACATTTGAGTAAAGTGACTAACCGAGATCTTTCTGCGGGCTGCAACATTAGCTTTAATTGTCTGCTAATAGCTCCAAGCATTTAGCTCAGTCTTCCAATACACAGACAAAAGTGCCTTCCTAGGAGATTTTTGAGCGATAATGGGCTCGGCGCGGGAAGCAGCCGGGCTGGTGGCAGCGGGATGCTCCTGGGTGTGCATCGCTCCAGGAACTTCCTCTGCCATGCTCAGGAGATGGTGGAAATGAAGGATTTTGGCCCAGCCTGGTCCCTTCGTGATGCCTTTCCACCACTGAGCTTTCCCTTCTTGTCTCCCAGCTCTGTCATTGACTTCTGCTGCCTGATGTTGTCTCCTGTACTTGGGGCTCTGCTGCATAAAAGCCAAGACAGGGTGTACCATTCCTCCAGTTACTCCAGTGTCGCATCATCCCTCAAGGGCCAGCTTGTCATCACAACCCAACGTTCATATTGGTATAAAGAGGTTTGACAGAAGAGTTTTAACCAGAAAAACAGCAGTTTCGCCACAATCTAAACATCTCACGGGGACACATCAATAGCAGTTACATTTCTGACGCACAAAAGTTTGAAACCATTTGTTTCCATTTTCTCATTTTGCTTCAAAGATGTCAAAGTGCTTTGATAAAACAAGAACAGCTCATTACAACTTTCTGGGTTTTGTTTTAGTTTCCTTTTAAACTTCTGTTCTCTAGGATCCCTTTATTGTTGGAAACACGTAGAATTTCAGATGTGAGGCTTTCTGCTACAGGCTCAACGAGAAGGGGTCTGACTTTATCAAAACAAAATGGCTCAACAGGAATGGAGTCAGCAGCTTCAACAACTTCAAAAGAATAGGGTCAGAATTTTCATTACTTTTGAAATCTTCCAGTTTGAGGTTTTTATTGTTTGCATTCATATTTCTGTAGTATTTGTATTGTTTTTAGGTTATTTTGATGGCCAGGGAAAAAAGGTTAATGCAGAAATATCAGAGTTTCCCGTGGACCTCAAACCTTCAATCCTGAGTATTTCTACAGAATTCATCCATTGCTGTTGGGATGAATTTTATTGACATTTTAAACGTAAAACCTGACAGCTGCACCACCTAGGTTAAAAACAGGCATTCACATAGTTTGCTCTAGAAGTTGAGGATCTAATAACCAAGATCTGGAGCAGATTCATGTCTTCTCTGGATCAGCCGAAGAGCTCTCAGCTCTGCAGTCTTCAAGTTTTTACGGGGGCGTGTGTGAACATTTGGGAGAGAGCACTATCCCACCCGGATTTCACAGGCCTTCCAGGTCACGCTGGGAATAGTTTTGAAGCTGTGAGAGCTCCTACCTTTGGCCACATTTTTTTCCAGTGGTTTGTACCTGCGTTAGGAATTGGAAACAGAGAATGAAGCTCCCTGTGTGTTAAACAGAGATGGGAAAAATAAATCTCAAAACCAAACTAAAAATCCTTTTCATGTCCACAAAGTGCTGAGTAGCTCAGTAGTAAGATCCAGCTCCACTCTTTGCTCAGATTAGAAGTGGGTAACGTCTGTTTCTGTGCGTTTAACCTGATCTGTACCGTGTAGTGTGAACTGTGCATCAGAGCACACAAATTAAACAAAGCCTGTTATTCTCTACCCTCTCCAACACCCAGACATCTGCATTTATGGCCATTTTGAAAACCACAATGACTAGATTTGAACCCACATATAAGCCTCAGATTTTTTCAAGTGCTGACCACTGAGTGAAATTACATTTGAAATTCTGATAGCACTGTGGTTTCTCGCTCACTCTGATAAACAGGAGAAAAGAGCTTATTTTCTGACAGCACTGCTTTGTCCGAGAGTCCTACTGAGCTGGGAAATACCAGAAATGGAAAAATGCAAGGGGGAAAAAAAAAAGGGCAGGAAAGGATCTCAGGAGGTCAGTGGGTCTTTCCTCTGCCTCGAGCCAGAAAATGCTGCCTAAACCACTCCTGACAGATGTTTGTGTAACCTCCTGAAACCTTTCAGCAGTAGGAGCTCTGCACCTTCCCTGGGCAATCAGCTCAGCACTTCACAATACCAGCTTTAAAGACAGTCTTTCTAACGTCTAACCTGAATCTTTCCTGCTGCAATTTAAGCCCATTTCTTCTTCACTCGTTCACCAGGGGCACGAAGAATAAATTCTTCCCTTATTCTTCGCCTTTTTCGTATTTGAAGGTTGTTATCTTGCCATCCCTTCTTCAGGCTAAGGGGTTCCTATGTATTCGTTTTACCTTTATGCCGTGTTTTGAGGGCTGCCAATGGTCCCTGTTGCTGTCCTGTGGATGCCCTCCCTCTGATCCATGGTTTTCTTACCATACAGCATTAAAACCCAGATGAACGTGTGGCCTTACCGGTGGCAGGATCACCCATGTGCCTTGTGGTTGATATCGTTACACTTCCCCATACATTTGCTTTTTTCCTACGCCCGGCATTGCCGAATCATATGTGGCTTTACAAATTCCCTCTCCTTTCCTGCACAACATCTGCCGAGCCAGCTGTTCTCCACCCCGCAGCTCTGGGCTACCCTTCCGAGGTGCAGGCTTGGCGCTTGTCCTCATTCAACCGCATCCTCATTTTTCAGCTTGAGCCCCTGATTTGTCATGTTTACCGTGCACACGGACTGTGTTCTCCAGCATATTTGGACCTCTTCCCATCATTACACAGCTCAGAGTCTCCAGAAACCTAATCCCTGTTCTGCTCTCCATGTCACTGAAGAACACATCAGGTGACAGCAGATATAGAACAGGTCCCAAGGCAGATGCAACTCACCCACCCTTTTGGTTTTGACATGTATCTCTTTTTCCGACATGGCAAATGCTGGTGCCTGGCACCCCTCTGCTTCTCTGCAAGTGCAGCACCTTGCTCAAAACTGCCTGTTTTGGTGGAGCTGTGAGCCCACGTCTTCCATCCCTCCTCATTTCTACGCCTCCTGCTGCTCGCAGGATCCCTGCTGGGCAACGACTTGCTTGTTGCTACTTTATCCCATCCCTGTGGGTCTCAACAAAGGCTGCGAAGCTCCTCAGAAACACGTTCTGAGCAGCCAAGGGACTTGGAAGTTTTGCGCCATCTCTTCATCCGGCCCTGCTCACTAATAGGTGGCCACGGAGCAATGATTTGTTTCAGGCATCTGGTTTGTGAGATACCAAAATGCCGCTTTTTCTTCCCCCTTCCGTTTTCCATTTAAATGCTAAATACTATAAAGAGGAAACCTCTGCAAAAACAAAACAAACAAGAAACAGCCTGCAAAGCAGCAAGTTAAAATCCTTCCAAAGGTCAGCTGGGTCTGAAGAAGCCACTTCAAGACAGGATTAAGTGCAAAACTGGGCTATAAAGCCTGAAATCAGGTGAACTATTCAAAACCACAGAAAACTCCCCAGTCCTCTGCAGTCCCAGACACGTCAGCTTTCAGAGCTCAAGTCGCAATTCTGGAATAAGTTTCAAGACAAGCTGCATCCCAGCTCCTGATTCCATACCAGCCAAGTGACTCGAGTTTTATTAGGTCCAATTTCAAGCAAGTCGGGACCTTATTGCCTTGACTTGTGGGTCTCCCATCACTGTCTTTGGACTCCAGTCTTCACCCCAGACCTGGTTAGTCTATCTCTAATTCCAAAGGAAACCTGGGCCTTCATTTCTAAAGAGTCCTGGACCTCATTTCTTGGGCTAGGCTCGAGCCCACCTTCCTGGCCAAACTTATTATTACTGTACCTAGTATTTATCCTCTTTTCATCACAGTCCCAGCTACTCTGCAAGGTGTTTTGACCAATATTAGGGAAGATGGAGGTCTCAGTTCCTCTCCACTCCCGAGAGAGAGAGGTTGGAGTGACTAGCTTCAAATTTATCCCTTACTTTTGGACGCCTAAATTAGGGCAGACGATTCCCAGCCTAGCAGAGGAGCCCGGAACCATCTTACGGGCCAGATCCAAACTTTCAACCTGCCCTACTCCTAGTGCCTTGGAGGAAGCCACCACCCGAGTCTTCGGGCTTCTCTATCCCACAGATTGTTTTAAAGTACATTTTCTATATTTTTATTAGTTTTATTTTATGGAGTTGTTATAATCGAGCTATCTCTTCCCCTTCCCCTTGGTGGTAAGGGTAAAGCTAAGGTCAGGCTATTTTGCAAACAATAAAGATCTTATTAAACCTGTGAAAGAACAGTGGGAGCTTTACCCCGGCGTTCAGCTAAATTTCCCTTGGAAATGTCACTAGCCCATCGAGGCCCAGAATCAGAAGGTCTCTGCTTAAATTATGCATGCAGCTTCCTGGTAATTACGTACCCTAAGGAATATCGCATTCAAAAAGATGAAGGCTTGGAGGATTTGGGGAAGGAGGGTGCTGAGAAGGAGTTTGGAAAGACAACAGCTGGATTTACTGACAAGAAAGCGCTCACATCTCATGCGGTTCAAGGTGGTGGAGGGTTTTTTTTGTTTGTTTTACAACAAAGTCAGCCTGCTATTATATCCCCTGCCTCACAGACCATTTAATATAAAACTCAGCCATAAGTTGTGTACTAGGTGAATTATCATATTTACGGAGTCATCAGCTAGGGAACTGTGTACTGCTAGGGGAGAGCGGAGCAAGCTGGGGTGGGAAAGAGACCATGGTGAGTGGGAGGATTTGGGGAAACACCATTCAGTAAGTCTGTTGGAGAAAAACACATTTTTATGTGCAAAATCAGCACTGTTCATGCTACCAGTGGCATCTGGGCATGCTTGCCAGCCACAGGACTGCCTGTTACTGGAGCAAATCGTGCCACCGCCGCCTCTTTCCAGTGGGATCCGCTGCTAAACATCCCTGTGGAACTGCAGTTCCTCATGCCTTGCCTGAGCCCCCCGCCCAGGGCTGCAAGGGACACCCCATCTCCCAGGACCCATGAAGCCATCTTGGCCCTCACAGGGAGACGGAGCCGCTCAAGACCAAAGCCAGGCAGATTCACAGAAAGCTCAAGGATTTTTCTTTCAGTGGTGCCCAGGGATAGGACAAGGGGCAACGGGCACAAACTGGAACACAGGAAGTTCTATCTCAACATGAGGAGGAACTTCTTTCCTTTGAGGGTGGCAGAGCACTGGCACAGGCTGCCCAGAGAGGTGGTGGAGTCTCCGACTCTGGAGACATTCCCAACCCGCTTGGACACCATCCTGTGCAACCTACTGTAGGTGGAGCTGCTCTGGCAGGAGGGTTGGACCAGATGATCTCCAGAGGTCCCTTCCAACCCTGGTGATTCTGTGATACCTTTGGCTAGCACGAAAATCTATCCTTATTACTACAAGCTAAGTGTTCAAAATGTGGCAGTGGAAATGTGGAAAAATGTGGAAAAATGTGGAAAACTGCAAGGCTTAAGCCAGACTTGGAGGAGATTAATCCCCTGGGACTTCCTGTCTTTTCCCCCTCACAGCCGGGTTTGGGCTGCAGACAGATTTAGGGACCGAGATTAGAGTGAGGAAACAAATTCAATTCACCCTGTCAGTTCCCATGGCCAGATCCTGGTGGAAAACAGGGTTTGTTTTTAGCTGGCTGGGTATAACTTTAGGGAAAGCTGACACATAATCCAGTTAAGGGTTTGATCCAAATTCTCTGTTTGGTGCACGCAAAATTCTGAATCAAATATGGTTTACGGTGACCTAGAAAAGAAATGTTTTGCTTTGCTTCCCATTCTTTTGTTGACAGATTGGGCAAACGTAAAACAATTTCCGAAAGGAAACTTGAAGCAGCAAAGCTCTGCGGACATCGAAGCTGGGCTTTCTAAATGCCCTCAGAATATTTTAAAGTGGGAGGTTCAGTAACATCAATGTGGGTTCACCAAACATTTGGGTGTAACTAAATCTGCTTCTTTTGCAGAAAAAGCCCAAACAAATGAGTGTTAAAGAACTCCTTGGTGTCTGATCTGGTTTATTTCCACTGTGAGATGTTTCCGAAAACAACCACCTCATTCAGAACTCCAACAAGCAGAAGGAAGGGTCCTGTCCTCAAACCATCTGCAAGGCCACCCTGGGAACAGCATCGCTGGTGAACGACGGCCAGCGTGTGTCAACGGCAGGAAAGAACGAAATAATGTGGTCCCATCACGGACAGCGGAGCCAATTCACAGCTGAGATGAATCAACCCCAATTTCTGAGCACAGCTCACACAATTCACACCTCTGGAAGGTCTAACCTAATTTTCCTCATACCACATTGGCAACAGACAAAATAAATTTGGACAAAACTTAGTTTTTCCACTACAAAGCTGTAGATTGGGATTGCTCAAACAGGTTCTGAAACTTCCTCTAAAAGTACTTGAAAAAGAAGTAGAACAGAGAAAAAAAAAAAGCTTAAAAGAAAGAGTAATCTGCTATTAATTTTTTCAACTTTTTGCTTCACTGGAAAAATTGAAAAATTTTCAGTTCAGGTTAACTCAAAATGTGGATTTTTTCCATTTGGCCATTGAACCAAAAAAAATGTGTAGTCTCTTAGCTCTTATTGGCACCTATTTTTGTTCAATTATTTTGGTTCATTGACCCTGTTTTCAAGAGACAGCTACAGCCTTCTAATTGTGTCTGTTGTGTTCATGAAGATAGTGAGCACAAGACTGGCTACTCTGGATGATTATAAGGGTTTTTTTTTGTTTTAGTGCAGAAAAAAAGAATAATCATTGGTCTATGCTCGCTATAATTTATGTCTCCTCTCTACGTTCAGATCCACGACATATTCGCATTTAATGTCATTCTATAGGAATCCCAGACTGAGTGCTCATTTAATGAAAAAATGTTGTTCTGTCAGAAAATGCCATTTTATTATGAGTGAGATGTTGCTCGGGAACATGTTGACTTCAATCACACTTTATTTTAAAAAAAAAAAAGTGGAACTGTTTTGATTTTCCATTTTGAAGTGATTTTTGATTTTAGCTTTTTTTTTTTCATTCGTATTAAAATGATATTCAGTTTTAAAAAGTAAAACAGCAGGGAGACATTTCAGTCATTAAAGCCAAAAGGTTTGAGCGATCCCCGAAGCTATTACATCTCATCAGAATTTTACAGGAGACATGGGAAAAAAAATCCCATGGGCAAAATAATTCCTACGCAGGTTTTATTAGGAGAAAAGTCACCTGAGTCCGAAGTCAGTACAAAAGGTGTATATGGGTTTTCTTTAGCATGGATAAACTATTGTGGGAGCTGCTTGCCGCCAGCATGGATCTGGGGCTCTGGTGTCACCCATGGAAAACGAGATACTTCCAGTATGAGACGCAGTCATGGAATCCCCAAGGTTGGAAGGGACCTTTGAGATCATGGAGTCCAACCATCAACCCAACACTGCCCAACCCACCACTAACCCGTGTCCCTCAGCACCACGTCTGCCCAGCTGGGAAATATCTCCAGGGATGGCGACTCCACCACTGCCCTGGGCAGCCTCTTCCAATGCTTGACAACCCTTTCGGTGAAGGAATTTTTCCTAATATCCAATCTAAACCTCCCCTGGAGCGACTTGAGGCTGTTTCCTCTTGTCCTATCGCTTATTACTTGAGACTCTCCCTCCCACGAAGGGGTCTCCATCCTGTAGCACATCAGCGCGTCGGTTCATACACCAGCACCCAAAAGCCTCCCGCTTTAGCCTGTGCCCCCAAACTGGGCTGTGTTTGCGGGGTCCCCAGCGCACCAGCCAGAGGGGACTGGTGCACAGCAGCTCTGGCCATGGGGGCACAACCATCCTCACGTCCCCCAAATTCAAGCCGCGAAGTAGTGCCTTGCCAAGGGCAGGACGACAGGGGATTTTCCTTGTCCTTTTCATATTCTTCTTCCCTGCCCTCTTGCTCAGACCTCCTTGCGCTGCCGCAGGCCCACCACAACCCCTGCGCCTCCTAAACCGACACCAGGAAACCACCCCAAAAACTCACCACGCCGCTCTGGCTGCAATTCTCTGCTCTCCGCATCTCCCGCACAGTATTGCATCATTTTTGTGGATAATAAATACCCCATTTCTCCCCCCACCTCTTAGATCGCTGCCTTGCTCTCCTGCCTTCAGTGCTTTGACAGCTACTCTTCCCCTTCTCCACCACCTTTTGTCAAAACACCAGCTTTGATTTGAGCCAAGTGAAATAAAAATTGACGTGTGATTGACAGCAGCCCAAAGAGATGCAGGGTTTGGCAGGCTGAGGTTACGGAGAGCGAGCAAATAAATAGAGACACCAGCGCGGTCAAACGTGTCGCTGCCATGTCGAGAATAACAAGCCGGAAGAGTTCCTTTTTACGGAGTTTGAGGCTTCCGATTTGTACCCTCTGATCACCAGCCAAGAGACTTAAGTAATTTTTGCCTTTCGGGGCAAATTTTAAGTCCCACATTTCAAAATGCTTTTCAACAGTTCCCTGCCCCTTAGCGTTTCTTGCTGTTGATCTTAAAATTTGTCAAGTACTGGGAGAAACCTGTAGAAGAAAGATAGAGTGGAGCAACTGCACGTCTCCTGCTCGGCACTGGTTCCTGTTTCCCTCCGTTCGTTATGTGGGAATTCCAAAGGGACTCTACGCCTGCCAGGGAAGAGACAAATACGCACGTGCAAACATTTGTGGGTGCAAATATAGGAGTACTTCCGTAGCGAAAAGAATAAAGACATTTAAAAGCTTCGTTTTCTCCGTCCTTCTTCAAAAAGTGAACTTGCAGACAGAGAAAAATAATTACCCATTCAGTCTTAATTACCAAGAGTAGAATTCCTTCTTTTGATTCACAACACATTAAGCCATTCCAACAATTCTGCGCAAATTACACGGTTGAACTGCACCCCAGCAACTCATCAAGCGGCGACCACCAGCTAAACCTAAGGAGAAAAAAAGTCTGTCTTCTAACGTGTCTCTGCGTAGTCACCAGTTTCAGACGGGCCCGTTTCGGGAAAGAAGTGACATTTTTCATTCCAAAAATAGCACCACTTAGAGATGTGTTAGGGTAAGACTTCAGTCAAAGGATAACCTTTTCAAAAGCTCTTACTTAAAGCCTCGCTATGTCAGGAAGTTGGGATTGTTCATTGCAGCCGTATGGCCTGATGGTTGCGAGCCCTGGTGTGTGCGTGCCGCTCCGTCACCGTATGCCTGGGACAAACCCAACTGGGATTTATATGGTGTCCTGATGTGAGCGACCCAGGACTAATTTCTTTCCTAATGCTTGGAAAAGCTGTATTTGTGTAAGACTCTGGTGTCTGAATTAGTGAAGATATTTACTGTACAGCCAGCCGTGGCTGTAGGATACCCGGAAGAGGCTGCCCAGAGAGGTGGTGGAGTCTCCCACTCTGGAGGCATTCCCAACCCGCCTGGACGCCATCCTGTGCACCCTGCTTTGGGTGACCCTGCTCTGGCAGGGGGTTGGACTGGATGATCTCCAGAGGTCCCTTCCAATCCCTACCAGTCTGGGATTCTGTGATTCTTAGTGTGTCCATAAGAAGAAGTGAAGATGTGACGGCAGCACACCAGAAAAGGAACAACAGTCTTATTGTTACTGAGGGACAGGGCTAAGCATCATGGAGAAACTCCTTCCTTCCCCTCTTCCAGCCACAGCCTCACACTCACCGACCCACAGCCTCACCAGCATCCCCATCCCGCACAGGGACGTTGCCCTGGTGTCAGGAGAAAAAGGAGTTTTCAGTTGCACTTGCACAACAAGGCTTTTTCCTAGCAGAAACCTGCTCTTCCTGGTGTGGTTGACACCTTCACAGAGCGGTGAAGGTCTTAGGGCTCCCTGGGGTGCAGCAGTAACAAGAGTTACGAGCTTTCCTTGAGAACACCTGCGCATGTGCGAGCTTGGAAGTCCTGGGAATCGCTATTTGTGCCAGTCCTGGGGGGGTGACCCGGCTCTGTGCTGAGTTTTGGGAGCACCGAGAGCTGCATCAGGCTGCAGGCTTTCTCCTACAGTCAGAGTACGGACACTGGGGGCCTTTATACGCTAACCCAAGCCTAGGATCTTACTTGGTTGCCTATCAAAAATAGGATCTGCAAGCTGCAGGAGAAATTTTGACCCACCCGTTGTCCGACATTGTCCCCATCCCTCTGCTCTGTGGAAATAGAGGGTGCCGCCACGTGACACGGAGCGGTCAGCGGGCACGGCCGGCTCACGGCAAGCTCCCGACGTTTCTCCTCACGCACACGTCTGGTTTGAAATAATTCATCAGATCGCTTTCCCAAATAACTGTGTGTGAATGGATTTCCCACCCCCAGACTGAGGGGGCGTCGGTTTTTCTGTTGTTGTCACTGCAGCTTTTTTAACAAGCGTATGAAAGCGATTCACACTGCGCTGCTTCATTTCAGAGACATGTAGGGCAAGCCAGGCCTCTGATTCCGGTGACTCCAACCCCACTTACCGCCAGTGCTATTTGCTGAGATGCTTTAAAGCTAGAAATCAATGTGCAGTTACTGCTTACCATGAAAATGAACATTTCAGCCTCTCACACTGAAAGGGAAAGAAATTTTCTAGTCACCTGCCATTTAAATAGCATCTCGCACACAGTCACTAATTTAATGCAAATCTCATATGGCTTCCTTGTATTTGTCATTTCAGTGCATTCTTGTGCTTGTAGCTTTTATGCTAATGATCCTGCTCTGTTGCTAACTAGGTCTTTATACCTATCATTTCAACGATACTAGTAATTAGGGAGTTATGTGTGTGTATACGGGTGCGCGTTCGGTGCGCTCAGCTCTCCGTCACCTCTTTATTGCTGCCCGAGAGAAGCGAGTCCTCGCTGTCGGCTTGACAGCGGGGTTTTGTTTGCCCTGGCTTCCTGCAACTCCGAGTCTGATCAATATAAAAATTTCAGCAAGTGTTCCAGGTGACAATAAACAGAACCCTGGGGATCTGAGTAAAAACTGGAATACCTGAGGATGGAAAATAAGGGCACAAAGGCTTGCTCTGCTCTCCCATAGAAATGGCTCTTCCTTAACCCATTGGTGCCTCTTCCACCAGCAGCCCCTTCTCCTGGCTGCGGCCAGGATAAAACCACCGGGACCCTCAAGGATTTGTAGCTCAGAATCCATTTGGCCAAGGAGGGAATGGCTGAATCTGTACAGAGGGAAGGGGAAGAGAGGAGCAAGTGGCCCTAATCTCCACTTAGAAGTGGAGAAAAGAGAAGAACAACACGGAGAAGGACAGCAAGAGAAGATGAGACACCCCTCTCCAGAGACAGAGAAGGGAAAGCAGCACACAGTGCCCCGGACACCCTGCACTCAGCACCTCACTGGGGTTTCTCTGGGAATTACTGCGTGTTTTTCCCGTGACTCACCCACCGGAGGGTGGGCATCCCCGGCAGCACAAAGTTTTAAGAATCGGCTCAGAGCTCTGGGAGATGAAGCAGGCTGGGGGGTGCTGGGATTCACTGGGATGAGGAACAGGCTGGGCAACGCACCCCGGCGAGCCAGAAAGACCCGAGGAACCCACCTAATTCTCTGAGGCCCCTCCTCACCCCTCAGCCGACACAATCGGTTTGCTCAACACTGAAAATAATTTCTCCCTGTGGTACCAGAGCGAATCCCAACCCCAGCTGGCACTGGTGTAAATGGAGACCAACCCAATGGCTTCAGCAAAGCACTTCCAGCCCAGGGCTCTTGACCTGGCCCCTCCGGATCCTCCTCCAACCATCACACACTAAATTGCCACCGAATTGCCGCAGGAGGGCTCTTTGCAAGGGGACTGAGTCAACTCAATGACAGCCTGAAATGAAACATGACACGCAATCATTGCCGAGCACGTTGAGAAGAGATTAACGTGCAGCCCTGGAAAAAAAAAAAAAGAAAGTTTCATTTTGTCCTCCGTGCTCTTGACAGAAGAATCGTCTGCAACTTACTCAAACTCCGGTGAAAGCCGAGATGAGCAGCTGATGGCTTCAGCCTCCTTACGGATCAGGCTGCTCTTCAGCTGGGAATGAGGATGACTCCCCTACCCTCCTGCTTTGATAGAGATAAGGCTGAAATATGCTTCAGATTAGGAGGCATTCAGGCTGCTGGAAGGTGACTGGAAACGTCGCAGAGGATGCGAGCGCAAAACATCAACAGCAACATGGGGAGAAAGTAATTGAAAAGAGTCTGGAGGCAGAGCTGGAGAGGTCAGCCCCGCACGCTGGCTCCTGCTAGGGCTACGCAGAGGAACCTCAGGGATCCTGGCAATTAAAACCCTGGCACAGATGAGTGAGTGTCTGCATTATGGAAACATTTCAGAACTCAAAGCAAAATTAGGCACCTTCTGTACTTGGCACTGTACAAACGTGGAAGGAGAGAGACCAAACAAAGAGCTTAAACAGGCAAAACCTGGGAAAACTGAGGCACAGAGCAGCAGGTGATTCGCTGGATGATTTGGGAGCAGAAAGCCTTTTTTTGCTGCTTCTCAAGCAGATACAGAATCACAGAATCACAGAATCACAGAATCACAGAATCACAGAATCACAGAATCACAGAATCACAGAATCACAGAATCACAGAATCACAGAATCACAGAATCACTTGGGTTGGAAGAGACCTTCAAGATCATCGAGTCCAACCATAAACCTATGCCAAAATCACCCCTAACCCATGTCCCTCAGCACCGCGTATTATGTATTTGCTCTGACGAAACCGGGCACCCTCACCCCATCACCCTGCAGACACACCGAGCCCTGGGAGGGCACAGGAACCCCACGGAGCGAGGTGCACCCATGGCATCTCACTGCAGGACAAGTCAGGGAGGGGAGCAGGAGAGCCACTGAGACTCGGGATTAAGGGCAAACTGTTCATCCAGGCCCAACTGGCCCCAGAAACAAAAGCCTCCTGTCCTTCAGAGGAGAGAGGTCTCGCCCAGGGCATAAGAGTGCAGTTCAGCTCGTTCTCGTTTTGGATCTTGCTCCCCGAGCCGAAGCTCAGACAGCTCTCGTGCTGTCCAGCCTATGTGTGTGTTTAAAGGATGTCAAAGTCCACCAATGGGCTGGTGGGAGTGTGCAAGGGAGACTTTTAGTCTCACCTGGAAAGCAGCCAGAAACCAGGGTTTGGGCTGATTTGCACAAAATGTAGATAAGCACCATCAGCTCGCTGAATTCAGATGAGCTACTGAATGGCAATTCAGAGGCAGCAAAATATCCCCACAGACTGATGTCCAGTGACTCCACCTCTTACTATACCACTTTTTAGGCCATGCTGACCTATCAAAAAGCCACAGGACTGTCCTCAACTTGTGATTTCCAGACACAGCAAGAGGGTGCTTCTCACTACCAGTGCGATTTCTCCCACAGATAGGACCTAACATGCCCGGTGGAAACAGTTGGCAACAGCGTGGAGCAGTGGAGAACCTCACCCAGGTGGGAAGAGGGTGTTGGAGAGGCAGAGCCAGGTCTGACTGTCCCACCTGCGCCTGCTATCACCTCTGCAGCATCATTTCCAAAAGTACCACCAGCTGGGGCAGGGTAGACCCATGTCTGCAAGTCACCCTGGAAAAAGCAGAGCTAAACCATGGTTTCCTCTAGAGCCATCGCTTCAGTGGGTTCTCTGATGTCTGATATAAACTCACGTCACATCATAAACATTATATCTGCCAAAGTTATTCTCTCAGAACTGACCAAAAGGTTTGAAAAGATGTAACAGAGAAAGACGCACACGCTGCACCAGCACAGGCAGGCACGGGTGCAAGCACAAGCACACACGCGAGCATGACAGCGCAGTCTACTTTTCCATCGTGTTTAAAAGCTTTTTTTTGTTTTGTTTTTAAAGAGATTTTAGAGATACACTTAGTTCCTTTTGTGCCGTATACGAATTTCTTAAAAATCAATCTGAGCAATTTACACTAATCATCAAGAAGCTTTTTGGAAAAAAAAAACCAAACCCAACCCTAAATCCAACAGTTTGGCAAATTAATGTTAGGTACACAGCCATAATTCCCCCAGCAGAAAGCTCAGTAATGTATCAAATAGTGTCTTTTGCTCGTTTACTTGACAAATATAATTTCTTTTTAATATTTACCCTAATGTTTTACAGCATTCTAGCAAAGGTTCTCCACTACGTAACTTTGCAGGAGTTCATGAACAAGAGACATCAGCACAGTTCTGTGCTATTGCATCTGTGTGGTAAGAGCAGAAGGAAAGAGAAAAGGTAGCGAAAAAGGAGGATAGATTTTTGTGAGTACTAAGAAAGGCAGATTATTAAGGCTTCATTGAATTATTATATTCACCAAAAGCTTAAAAAAGGAGCATCTTTAGAACACTTCCAAATCTTTCTTTCTTAAAGAGGAGACAAAGAAAGAAACGAAATACAAATAAACTTAAATCAAATGAGTTCCTGGACTGCTTAATATGGTATTTTACCCCCATTTAAAATATCCCTCAAGAGACTAGAGGCAGATTTAATAAACTTAAGAGATGTTGCAGTGAAGACTGAACTGCCTTGATGAAAGCATAACTTGGCTGGGGCTGCATTAGCCTAGGAAACTTGTTCCAGCTTCTTAAAAGGAGTCTTTCAATCCATTCTTGAAATGAAAAGAAAGGATCAGGCAGAAGACATTCATAAAGGGGAAAAAAAAAGATACATGCACTTACACAGCTATGTGATGGAAACTGTTCTAATCGCGGTGTCTAATTGCAGAGAAAAGCAAGCTGTGACAGTTTAACTGGGGAATTTAACACGAAGCCAGACACTTGAAGTCAGAAGGACCTTTTTCTACACGTCCAATGCTGCATTTTGCAGTGTCTGACAGGCTGGTTCTTCCCTGGCCACTGCAGCATTCCATGCCTAGAGACGACTTTAACCTGAATTTTGAGGTTTTCTGTGCTGCCTGGGTCTCCTACTCTGTTTCTGAATTATGGAGCCGCCCCAGTGAGCCGCCCTCCGAGATCTTCCTAGACCAGAGGAAAAAGCTCTGAAAACATCCAAGCTTGCATGACCGTAAACTGCCACAAACTCAACTCATGGTCTGACAGTGGTAGATGGTCATGGTCCTCCCTGGGCCTCCTCTGAGGAAACCTGTTGGATCCACAATTCCAGCAGGCAGGTAGGGAAAGGGAGATGCTTTCCTCCCTCCTTGCCGAAGAGGGGAATAACGCCCTCCCATTCTGTAGTGAACACTGCTGAGACCTACTAAACCTCCTGCAGGACCAGTATCTGCTGTGAAGAAACACTAAGTACCCCAAGGTCTGCCTTGAGCCTTGGAGACCACGAGGGACCTGCCCTACCCACTTCCCCACTCTTGGCTGGAAGCCACCAACAGCTCCAGCAACCCCAGTTCCCAACCAGAATGAGCTTCCTCATGGTCTGAGCAGAGAGAGGTTAAGAATGAGGCACCCACCTGGACACAGCTTGAACCCCTTGGAGATCAGCTGAGGAGATCCCAGCTGCTTCACAGCCCTTTTATCAGCCCTGTTAATTACAGCCCCAAATGATCTCAGCTGCGATCGTCTGAGCACAAACTGCCATCCCTCCCACGCCATCCCAGCGCTGCCTGTCTCGCACAACACCCAGTTTTGAAATATGAGTTTTATGAATGCATCTAGAAGGCAGATGATCACAAGCGTTTTGCTTTACTGTCAGAAGATGCCTGGTGTGCCACGGCTCAGAGAAGCTGTTCTTGGGGGAAATTTGGCTGTGTAAGACTCAGGGGATGCTGCTGAAATGGTTCACATCCAGTCTTTCCTCACTGACGATGAACACAAGCTTTGCTGCAAACGCTGGTAAATTCCTGACGTTGGTATAAAAATATAGGAGCCTTTTTCAACAGCCGGATAGGAAAACATATGTTTTTCATATGTCTGGCTGTTTCTGTCACTTCATCACTGCAAAGAAACAATGTCAATGTGCTTTTGCTTCGCCCAAATAAATAACAAACAAGCTTCCACGCTCCAGAATCCAGACACTTAGAATAACTGATTTTCCGCTTATTTTTGTGGTTTTGCTAACATTTTCAAGACAATGTTTCCCTGCAATTCTGCTGTCACAGGTACGGTTACGAAGGAAGAGGATTTGGTGAAAACAGTGGAAAACCAGAAGTAGAGGATGACTGTGTGAGATTTGGCCCATAGCTTTGAAGTTTGGGGGAGCTCAGACGGGTCCTGCGGGACACAAGAAGCTGTCTGGGCTTTGGCCAGGGGCTGGCTCATTATCTTGCCTTCTCCTACACCAGTTTTCACCCTGCTTGGTATCTCATGACCCAGGCACATATTTTCTCCATAAAACACCATAATATCTTGCGCATAAACCACCCCTCTGTGCCAACCGCTCACCCAAGGACAGGGAGAAGGCTGCTAAACCTCTGCCCTCGCCTCCAGAAGGGGCTGCAGTCAGTAGGGGGGGAAGCGGATGAGGGAATTTGATGTTTACAGCCCCAGTTTTAAAAGTGCCACTCAAAAGTAATGAAAAGCCCAGTTCAACAAGGCACTATTCATGTGCACGGCTCCTCTGAAGTCAGGAAAGCTTCTGGCTGGGAAACCTCCATTTATCTTCTTGAGCGCTTACTCACAGGAGGCATCCGAAGAGAGGCCCTGCACGGCTGGTACTTCTGAAATCAGGTTATTTATCTTAGTGGCTAAATGTGGATTTAGAGACCTCCTTTCTCCCCTAACTTTTGAAAGTTTTCATGAAAACTTGTGACACGCCACACGTATCCACTCCTGTAGACCGTTCTGATTTGTTAGTCAAATATTTTCATCTAAAAGTTTCGACTGAAGAAATAGAAAACCTGTGTCATGATTACAATGTCCACGGAAAAAGTCAATTTCTGCTTAAATATCTTATTTTTAAAAGAAACAAAGTCATCAGTGAGTCCAGCAGCAATAACAACAGCAAACTGCTAAAAGGCTTGGATTTATGAATATACTTAGGAGAAATATTTCAAATCCTTGTTCAACTTTTGCAAGACATATCCCCGTACCACAAAGCAAAGCCAGACATACTATGAAAAATCAATGCTCTTTTCAGACTGCAGGCTTTCACGAGCTCCACTGAAGTGAAATGTAAACCTGCCTGCGCCAGTGGTGAATTGTGACAATCCCTCTTGTCCAGTAAATGCAAAATCCTTCATCAAGTGGGCAAGAGGGAGCTCATTTGAATTGCATTGACGCAGATTCTGATAGTAACAGCCTGTAACGGTGATAACGGTAAGGATGGTGAAGAAAAGATACTTATGGAGAATGTAGTGCCTCCATCACTAAAGGTCTGTAAGAAAAGTTGGGATAAATATTTGCCAGGGACAATGTAAGTAGCATTGATCCTGCTGTGGCTGGAGAGAGGTAGTAGATGACTTTTTAAGGGTGTTTCCAGCTTATTCTCCTAGCATTTTACGATCTGCCGAATATCAGTAAATAAATATTTGATTGCAGGTAGTGGTAAGGATTTGGGGTTAAGGGGTAAATCCCACACACTGCTCAGAGCCTCTGGGAGAGAAAATCATTCATTGCTTCATTTCGTGTCAGGACTACACAGTGTAAACGGCGAAACGCTTCGAAGTCTGGGCTAGGACTCATTTATAATCGAGATGTCTTTGACTTGACAATGGTTAATGATGCTTTGATATAGGCTGATTGCCGGTGAGGGGCGGAGGCGGCTCCCCTGGGCATTGCACTGACGCACAAGTGAAAACAGGGGATTAATTGATGTTTTTATTCTTGAGGTGCTCAGTGTTTTGTCCCTCCCCTCTCTCCTTCCAACTCCGATTTAATATGACATTTCACTGCAGGTACCTGACGGAGATTTCTGGCCGTGATAGCTCTATTCCACCAAGTCGCTGCCGCTCTCCCCGCTGGGCCGGGCGATGCCGCTGCTCCTCTCCTCGCTGCCGGGGTGAGTCACCGGATGACTGATGCCGCCGGTGAACATTTATTTCCCGAAGACACGGCGGAGCCCCTGCTGTGCAAACTCTCTGTCGTCTGTCCCCACGCCGCATTAAAGACGGGGAACAAGGGAAGGGCTGTGCTCCCCCGTGTCTCCATGGCTTAATCTTGTCAGTCCCATTTAAAGTAATTGAGACCCATGGAGCTCCACTCTTATTTAACCTCATTAGGAACTGAGAGCTTTGAGCATCTTTGACCTGGCCCAACACTTAGGGACCCGTCTGTCATTTTAGGTTGTAAAATGTGTAAGATTGAGGTGCTCCTGAAATCCTCACAAACATCACTAGCTGCCACCTCCGAGTCCACAGGGCTCTCAAAGGTTTTTGGTTTATAGTGATACTGCCCCAAACCTGCCTCACCTCCAGGATATATTTATGATTTCTTCTTAAACTGGGGGGGGGGACAGTGGGAGGAAAACAGAGCAGCACTTTTCCCCATCAAACAAATTTCAGAACTAGAAACCCCAGGAAAATCCCCATCTGCCTAGAGGCTAAATTATCTCCAGCAGAAACAAACTTAGCTTTGCGAACATAAATGATCAGAGCTCCATAAAGACTGAGTCTAATTGTACAAAACGGTGATTAGACAATTTCCTCTGGGGATGCGCCGTTTCCTTCCGAAAAAGTGACACTGGGGCAACCTCTAGTGGAAGCCAGGAGCTGCCTTGTGCCGGCTTCGCAGCGCTGGAGCCCGGCCCCGCCGAGAGACCCGGCTTTCTGCTGGGGGCCAGATCCTGCCCCGGCTCCTCCAAAGTCTCCACTCCTCTGGTTTTAATAAGTGCAAAAACGAGGTGAGGTCCTACAAGACCAGAGCGTGAGTGGTGGCCGAGACGGGCAACTGGCCTTTCCCAGTGCAGATACGGCAACGCCTGGGTTATTGTCCAAATACGAACTTCTTCCTTTTGGCTAGCCAGAAGCTATTTAAAATCTTGCTTCTATTTTTCCGATGCACTTTTCAGAGTCATTTCAGGCCAAGTCCAAAGGGAAACTCATTTTGCCTTCAAAGAAAAATCCAGAAAATCCCCCCCAGCTGCTCTGCCGTGCCTGTTTGGGAAGAAGCTCCAGGAGCAATTGTGGCCATAACCCAGGGCTCTGAGCACAAGACATGAACCAGAAGCCAGGCAAGAAATTACTACTTCTGCTTCTATTCCATTATGCTTTATGCTAGAAGACTTAAATGATCAATGCTGTGTTAATAAATTTCATTTGGCTCATTTAATAGATGACTTAGTAGAGGAGTGAGTTTGGCCATGGCCAGTAATGAAATAATAACTATGCAAGCAGCACATTCCTCTACAGAAATACTTTATACTGGTGTAATTCTTTATTCCGAGGGAAATACTGATGCTCTGCAGGACTGTGCCCCTTCTTTACGAGTATAGGTGTAGCTTTGATTTGGAGACAGGCATAAAATGTCCCTTTAGGAGAGAGGTTGAACGAGGCTCTGCTACCAGACAGTGGCAGAGACCTGAACCTCAGAGCCAAGAGTTTATATCCCAACTGGCCCGAGTCCTCCTGTTGTGCTTCCTCACTAATGACACTAATTTCCCTGTGCTTTGCAGCGTGCGGTCTTGAGACGAGAGCTAAAAATGAAGTTTGTCAGCTTTGTTCAGTCGGATCGTAGGAGTTGCCGGCTGGCTGGCTGGCTGGCATTTGCATCCCAGCTTTTTCAGCTGCCGGCCCCAAGTTCTTCCAAAAAAACCCTGCGGATGATGCTGCGAACGCCGCTTGGTTGGGGTGGGCATGCTGAATGTCCAGATCTCGGTCCCAGTTATTCCAGTGTTGCCAGAAGGCTCGTGCATGCTGGAAGGAAAGTGCTCTTGACTTGGGAGGGGGTTACGCTCCCCCCTGCGGAGCTCGCGGCTTCTCGCCTCTTGTGCCAGCACTTCAGCAGCGGGAGTTTCGTTTAAATGAGGTTTGTTCTGTAGCGAAAATCGCAGGCGCTGGGCCACAAGCAGGGAAGCAGCCTGGGTGAAATGTGGGAAAGCAAGCCGGCTGCAAAGTCCAAGTGAGGAGATCCTTGGGCCAGCCCTGGTCCCCCGTCATGTCCCCCCGTCCCCCAGCGGGTCAGGATGTCTGTTGGTAGCAGCATCGCTGGAAGGGGGACACTTCTGCTCCATTAGTGCCTGAGAGAGGTCTTTCCTTCTCCCTAAGCGAGGGAGGTCTGCGCAGTGCTGAGCATCTCCAGGAGCAGGGATGCCATGGACACACTTTACCCACTTGAAATGCATCAGTTTTGCTTAGACATATAATGTGTCTTCCAGCACTTAAGCGGCAGTTTCCCTGCCATAGCCCCAGCCCATTAGTTCTCACGTTGCTGTCAGTGATTAATGAGGATAATTTCTCCCCACTTGCCCCGCATCAGCCTCTCCTCCCGTTGCAAACACCCCTCCTGCCTCCATACAGCCATCTTTTCTCCAGCCTGAGCCTGCCAGTCTCTCACACACCCAATTCTTAAAACCTTCTCATCATTTTTTGTGGCTCCCCTACCAGTACGCGCTGCTGCAGGTTCATAGAATCATAGAATCATAGAATCACTTGGGTTGGAAGAGACCTTCAAGATCATCGAGTCCAACCATAAACCTGTGCCAAAACCACCCCTAACCCATGTCCCTCAGCACCACGTCTGCCCATCCCTTAAACCCCTCCAGGGACAGCCATTCCACCACCTCCCTGGGCAACCTGTTCCAATGCTCAATAACCGCTTCCGTAAAGGTTTTCCTAATATCCAACCTAAACCTCCCCTGGCACAACTTGAGGCCATTTTCTCTTGTCCTGTCGCTTGTTCCTTGGGAGAAGAGATTGACCCCACCCTCCTTTCAGGGAGTTGTAGAAAGTGAGAAGGTCTCCCCTCAACCTTCTCTTCTCCAGGGAGATGCATCAAGCATCTTCATGAGATGCATCAAGCCGTTGTAACTCATGGAGGACAGGAGAGGACCAAGCTGGGCTGCAGCTCACCTTGGGCTCTGCAGCTGGTCACACTGTGGGGGGGATAACAGGGGTGGCACTGGCAGCAGGAGGGTACGTGGTTCAAATGAAGCAGCCAGACCTGCTGGCGCAGCAAACGCCCTGCGCATCGATGGGAGGAGGGGAAGGGAGCTCGACGAGCCCGTGCTCTGCCGTATGAATGTCTCCATAAAGCCCTTTGGGCTGCTCCAGCCTGGAGTTAGAGTAAGGACAGCTGTGGCATAAATGACAGAGATGCTACTACTGCCACCCCACTGGAGCGTGCAGGAGCAGCCGTAAGCTGGAAGAGCTGCGCGGAGCAGGCAGAGAGGCTGCCTTCACTGGAGGCGGGTGAGAGAGGAAGAGCAGGAGTCGGGACCACCTTCCTGCAACCCTTGGAAATGTCCTTTCAGACCGACAGCAGGTGCCACACAGGAGCAGAGCATCCCATAGCAGTATCCCACACCCAGCATTGCTGTTTGCTTTCTCGCAGCACAAATCTCTCCCACCAGCGGGGGAGTTAGTCCCTACATCCTGCAGACCTGCTGAGCTTTGTTGACCATACAAGCAAACCCAGAGACCCAAGGAGGAAAAGTTGCTGGGAATGCGGGATTATTGTTATTTCCACGGTAGAACTTGCACTCCTTGAGTATCAATCTGTGCCTCCATCTAGTGGCTAGAGCTATATAAAGAGGGTAAAAGCTGCCTCCAACACCCAGCAGAAGACTACCCTCTGTCTGGTTGATTTTGACTCCCACCACTCACCCCAGAAGGTCCCAGCTGCCCATCTCACTCTTGGCCAACTGGCCACAACTTTCACCAAGTCCCAGCCAACACTCACTGCAGAGACAGCTGGAAATGTCAGGAAACTGAGGCAGCCCCAACCTAGCAGGGCACGGCAGCTTTCAAAAGTGTCCCTCTCCAAAGCCAAGGAGACCCCAAGACACAGAAGCCAACTGGCTCCCCTCTCCCTCCCTCTGATCCCTGCACCGCAGTGACCGTGTTGGCCGGCTCCGTTTCTGGACTTCCAGAAGAGGAAAAGGTACCATTTGTGGAATTAGGAACAAGGCTCTCTACATGCATTGCCTGCCCCTGAAAGTCTTCTCCTGCTCCTTGCCAGCCTCGCGTCCTGGGATACCAGCACTGCGAAGTAGTTGGGGACACTGAGAGCAGAAAGCCATGCCAGACCCGCTGATATCCAGGCAGAGCCTGCCTGGAGGCGCTATCTGAATACACTGCTATTATACAAAATGAGGTCACTTGCCTAAAACAGGACTAAAATTGCCCATAATTAACAACAGGGTTCCCTCTCCCTCAAAGCACGGGGGTCAGACCTCCAGCGGAGATTTAGTGATTGCAACGTGCCGTGATTTTGCAACTTGGAGTAACCGGGATCTCCCCGCAGTCCTTTTTTGTCCCCATCTCCCCTCTACCCTATTAGTGGAAACAAAATAAGGGGCAGGTTTCTGATTAAGATGCACAAACAGTTCCATTCAACAACTGATGCAATAAATGTGCTGAGTAAAATCACTGCCAAAGCTCGTTGCGGTGCTTTATGGGGCTGCTCTAAGAGTGTGAAAAACCGTTTGCTGCATATTATTAAATGATGAAAAATGCCAAGCTCGCAAACAAACTGTGCAATGAATGTGGCTCGACTGCCTCTAGTGAGAACATGATTGAGCCCATGTAAGCGAGGTGGCAGGGAGAGAAGGGGGGATCTGTCACCGTACTGCTGCCGTGCCGTGCCGCAGGGATTACGGGGCGAAGTGACCCAAAATAACAGCAGACTTTCCACCCAGCCCCACTCCAACCTCACAACTGATCTAGAGAGAAACAAGTACAAGAAGCACTCTGCCAGCCACAACCGCAGCCTGGTTGAATGAGTTCCTAAATGATATTTTTCTCTACCTTTTGGCAGCTCGTGTCCACAAAGCATGTGTGCGAGCAGCGCGATGCGGAATTGCGCTACGCATGTGCTGTCACTGCTCAGGGTGACAGCGGCTCCACAAATCTCTCGGATCGCTCTTGTGGCAGGGCAGCACGTGAGGGCGGGCTGGGCATCCGTCTCTTTGCACAGCACGTTTGGGTTGGGGGGATCTGGACAGAAATTCACAGAATCACAGAATCACAGAAAGTTAAGGGTTAGAAGGGACCTCTGGAGATCATCTGGTCCAACCCCCTGCCAGAGCAAGGTCACCCAAAGCAGGTGGCACAGGATGGTGTCCAGGCGGGTTGGGAATGTCTCCAGAGTTGGAGACTCCACCACCTCTCTGGGTGCCTCTTCCAGTGCTCTGCCACCCTCAAAGGAAAGAAGTTCCTCCTCATGTTCAGACGGAACTTCCTATATTCGATTTTATACCCATGTTTGATTTTATACCCAAATTCGAGCAAGCTTCTGCCTTCACTCGGATGGCTTGAGGCTGAGCATGTTCTCTTGTACCTTTGCTACGAAGCCGGGGGGTCTATCAGGAGGTCCTAATTCCCCAAGAAGGTCAGAAAACCAGACTTTAAGCAGGGAGGAATTATTGCACGTATCACAGGGAGTACTGAACGCCCACGGCGCCCTTTAGGGCCATGCTGGAGGACAGGGTGCCACATGTTGCAAGAAGCCAGCCCAGTCCCAAAGCAAACCTGGTCATGGCTTGGCTCCCGAAGCTTGTTCCAATGCTGACCTCAGACTTATTGCCGAGGCAGAGGGACAGCTTGCACTTGTTTCACTGAGGCAGGAGCAAGCATTGGTGCTGCCAACCCACCAGCAGCCCTCCTGAGCCCCCCTTGGTGCGGGTAGCAGCGCTGGCACGCTGGTACTGATGTCCTCCCGTGGAGGTGGCACTTTGCCCTGTCCTTAAACCCGTGGTGCCCACACCTGACGAGACACCAGTGCTAATCAAACACAAGTTTTAGCAGGGCACTGAGGAGAGCAGGAAATGGCATTTGATCATCTGAGGGCCGTCTGTGCAAAACAGGCAAAACACTCACGGAGCGTCGCTGCAAAGGTGTTGTCTCTGGGCATCTTACGCTTGGGAAAAAAATCCCTATTAGTCGAGAAACACCCTTCCCCTGTTAAGAGCCCGCTGGATATTGCGCATCGATGTTATTAGCAGGGCAGCAGTGCTTTCAGTTCAGATCTATATTCACCCTGGCCTTGGGTCACTCAGTTGAAACCTAAGCTACATGGATCGGAAGGCGCAAGGGCATTCTGCTGCTTATCTTCTGCTCCTGGGGTGGGGCTTGTTTTCTCTACGCTAGTTAGAAATATTAATTTTAAACAAATTTTAAAAATCACCCCGTGCGCAGACTAAACCCTGCCATGAGGTTCTTTATGAAACAAGCAGCGCACGGGTCTTTCAATGGCCTTTCAGATAAGGGAGAAATTTCCTCCCCGGTGCACCGAGATAAGCCGCCGCGCACAGGAGATCAATGGTCCTCTCCTGTCTGTGATCTAAGCTGGACTCAGAGAAACGACGATCTTCCAGAAGCTGCTGCTGGGACCTGGCCACATTCCGCCTGCCGTTCCCCTTCAGTGGGGGCAGCGACACCCCTCTGTGCTTTGCCATGTCGACGATGTGCTGGAGTGGAGATAACAGGGAATTGCTCCCTATGGCTCGAGGAGGCAGACGGACCCACTCCGTGCACCAGCTGGAAGTACCCGGAGACCCACACGTTGCTGGTCTCCAGCAGGAGGGAGGTTATCGAAGTAGCCGAGAGAAAAAACACTGAGCCTTGGGGATTTAGTATTGCCCTAAAGTTGGGCTGGCCCCAGCGCTGCGATGAGACCGTGTCGTGATTCCATCCACTCAGAGCCTCGCGGCTCCCTGGCCGTTCTGGTCAGCGGCGTTCGGTCTAATTTAGTGCCTTGGGATAAAGACTGCCGGGCTGCGTCGGTAAGATGGATTTTATGGGAAGGAGTGTAGCTCATCCTTGGGGCTGGCCATGCAGGTGCTGTGGTAAGAGGAAGCTGCCCTGGGATTGGGTGAAAGCTGGGAATTCTCTTTTTAGATAGCATCTGTTAATGGAAAAACCCACAGCTTTCTGTCACCTCCCTGTACTCTTGGCTTGCTGAAAATGAACTGACAGGTATGTCCCAGAGACTAAGATATTTCTTCATTCGAAACACTGGGCTTCAAAATTCCCTTCCTTTTAACAAAAAGGAAGAAAACCCTGAGACATCCTCTTTCCCTTCCCCCAAATATACACCTTTTTTTTTTTGGCTTGGCTTGAAGTGATTTTATTTTTGATTGCAGTTGCCGAGCCAAAGAAGTCAGCTACTCCCCATGCTACAGCTAATCTAGAAATGCTGCATAAATTGTCACTTACCTCAGTGCCTAATATCATGTCGCAGCTAAGCACATATTAAAAATTAGACAGGTGCTAAATGCAGCTTTAATGTTTGCACTTAAATGATGATCCTCCTCCCGCTTCTTCTCGGATCCCCTCCCTTTCCTACGCCGGCGGGAGGACAGAGGAATTGCTGAGGTGCCCGATTCAATATCGCAGTTGTTGAAAAATCCCCCCTTTGCCTCCCAGCTTCTGCGTGGCCACGTGGGACCCGGTGGTGGTGGGAGCACCCGCAGCAGGGAGCGCTCCACGTTCCAGAGGCTGAAGCTGCCGGCGCAAGAGATGTGAAGATGCTACAACCGCCGTGAAGACAAAGGGGGTGCTTTTTGCCAAGCGCCACCTTTTGAGTTACAATCCTGCACAAACGACATTTGCTACCAAGAAATGGATGCGAGCCATGTGCAGTTTGGTGTCCCAGATGGGAACCGACACGATAAGCTCGTTGGGCACGAAACAGAGATGGGCAGTAAGTTCAATGTGAATTCGGGTTTGTGGGTTAGGCTACTGCTTTCATCTAGCTGGATCATGGTGCCCAGAGAGCCCTCAGGGATAACTGGGAAGGGGCGTTTTGGGGTAGACTGCTGCAATGAGAGGACCGTAAAATTTTTCCTCTTGGAGCTTCTCCCTCTATAGAATCATAGAAAGTTTTGGGTTGGAAGGAACCTTAAAGATCATCTAGTCCCACCCCCCTGCCCTGGGCAGGGACACCTCCCACTAGACCAGGTTGCTCCAAGCCCCGTCCAACCTGGCCTTGAACCTCAAGGGATGGAGCCACAGCTTCCCTGGGGAACCTGGGCTGGGGTCTCACCACCCTCAGGGGGAAAAATTTCTTCCTGAGATCTCATCTAAATCTCCCCTCTTCNGCTGGACACGGTATTCCGGGGGGGTCTCCCGGAATCCTCTCCCTCGCCCTGC
>VZSF01008902.1:35792-50848 GCA_013398295.1 Chionis minor | reverse complement strand
CCCCGGCGGAGCGGCGGGGCCGGGGGGGCGGCCGCGGGGTCGGGGGCGCTGGCGGGGCCGCGAGGGGACGCCAGAGGAGGCGGTGGCAGTGACCGGCCCTTGCTTTCCCCCCGCAGAGCAACAAGATGTTGAATTACAGCCCCTCGGGTGTCGGCGGGTGCCTGCTGGACAGGAAGGCGGTGGGCACCCCGGCCGGCGGGGGTTTCCCTAGGAGGCACTCTGTCACCCTGCCCAACTCCAAGTTCCACCAGAACCAGCTCCTCAGCAGCCTGAAAGGGGAGCCGGCTCCCATGCTGGGGCCCCGGGAAAACCGCTTCCGGGACCGCTCCTTCTCCGAGGGTGGCGAGCGCCTGCTGCAGCAGAAGCAGCCCGGGGGACAGGTCAACTCCAGCCGCTACAAGACGGAGCTGTGCCGCCCCTTCGAGGAGAACGGCGCCTGCAAGTACGGCGACAAGTGCCAGTTCGCCCACGGCATCCACGAGCTGCGGAGCCTCACCCGCCACCCCAAGTACAAGACCGAGCTCTGCCGCACTTTCCACACCATCGGCTTCTGCCCCTACGGGCCGCGCTGCCACTTCATCCACAACGCGGAGGAGCGGCGGGCTGTGGCGGGCAGCCGGGAGCCCGCCATCGCCGACAGACCCCGCCTGCAGCACAGCTTCAGCTTCGCCGGCTTCCCCAGCACTGCTGCCAGCGGGCTGCTGGACAGCCCCACTTCCATCACCCCGCCGCCCATGCTGAGTGCCGACGACCTGCTGGGCTCCCCCACCTTGCCTGACTGCGCCAGCAACCCCTTCACCTTCTCCAGCCAGGAGCTGGTCAGTCTCTTCGCCCCCAGTGTGGGGGTGCAGGTGCCCAGCGGGAGCTCCCCCACCACCTTCTTGTTCAGGCCCATGTCTGAGTCCCCCAACATGTTTGACTCGCCGCCCAGTCCTCAGGACTCCCTCTCTGACCAGGAGGGCTATCTGAGCAGCTCCAGCAGCAGCCACAGTGGCTCAGATTCCCCTATCCTGGACACCTCAAGACGTCTTCCCATCTTCAGCAGACTCTCCATCTCCGACGACTAATCTGGGGTTTCCTCTTGCTCCCTCCCCCCACATCTCTATTATGATGTTAAGCTGAACTCCCCACCACCCCTGTCCCCAGTGGTCCCAGCTGGATGTTAACGCGCCCACCTGCCTGCGGTAGACCCACTGGCTTAAACCTTAAGTGCCAAATTACGATGAAAAGCAATAACGTTTACAAAATTAGTGCCTTTAACACTTTCACTGTGACTGTATTACCTCTCCAGCTGCAGAGGGCACCAGCAGCTCTGTGCACTTCCAGATGTGCAGGAAATGTCCGGATCTAGCTCCCTCCACTGGCCATGTACTGCATCGCCCTCTCCCAGTCCCTTCCCGACGGGCCAGTTTCTGCTAGGCTGCAGGCATGTGGGCAAGCGTTAACATCCAGTCCTCTTTCTCCCCTCCCCTTAAAGACTAATCTTGCCTGGATCCACTCAGGTCTGCGGGAAGAAAAGCTGAGAACGGACAAAGATTGTGACATGAGTGGGACTTCGACTGGGAGGAAGAAAACAAAACGGAAAAAAAAAAAAAGAAAACAAAAACCAGATGGACTATGAGAGACTTGATTTTGGTGCTAAAAGTTCCCCGTGTATTCATGTGACATCTTAAAACAAATAAAGAAATAGAGGGGGTGGGGCTGACGGAAGTCATTCCACACACATACACAGAGAAGTTCGTGTAAACAAAGTTCCAGTAGACATAGCTTTAATGGTTTTGCTCTAGAGTACTTTAGACCTATCTTAGAGCACTCACGCCAAGCTTTTTATTATTTTTTTTCTGGGTTTTTAATTTTGTATAACTTTTCAGAAATTGGAGAGCAAATTTTGCTTGTCACTGCACAACAATATAAAAAAGCTTATTTAACTTATCAAAACGTATTTATTGCCGAAACCTATGCTTTTTTTGTTAATTTTGTTCATATTTATCGGGATGATGAATCCATAGAATATATTCTTTTATGTTTAAATTATGATCTTCCATATTAATCTTAAGATTGTGAAGTGTCTTTTCCTTTTTTCCCCACAGTTTAATATATTATACTACAATGACGTTTTTTGTAACTTTACACTTTTTTTGGTTATTTTATTTTAAAAAATGAAAAATTAATTTAAAAAAATGCAAAAACTGTGTTTGGATTATTTATTTTAGAATTCCCCCCCCTTTTTTTTTTGTGTTGGACTGCAAATTGAGTTAATGTGCTTCTTTGCCTTTCCTCTTCTCCTCTTCTTCCCCTCCCATGGTTCTCGCCTACCTGGGCTTTAGAATGTACATACCTGAGCTCTGTTGAGAGACAGCGTGGAAGGAAGATGTTTTTCTTCCTCTTTTTTGTATAGATTCTTCAAGGAGAAAAGCCTTGGGCTCAAAGTGCCTATCTGAAGACATTCCAAATACAGTTTGTCTTTGCGTTTCTGTATTCCAAGTTTGGAGTTTTCCTTGCCAAGGTGAATGGGACTGGCACAAAGAGAAAAATGAATGTAACTTTTTTTTTTCCCCTGTTACTGTTCACTACATTGCTTTTTCTTCCTCTTTGTGTGAGTTTATTTAAAAGAGAATCTCTTTTGTAACGACTGTTTGCAGTTTAAATCAATAAACCCCAAGTTTTTTCAAGAAACTGACAGTGGAGCTGGTTTTACTTGCAAAAATCGAGGGGCTGGTTTTAGGAAACCACTCAAATGCAGATACTTCTCTCCTCTTGACCCTTGAGGTGGCCTGCCAAGTGCTCAGGCATCCCTCCATCATTCCTTACCCAGTCCGTGGGTTAGCTCTGTGAGCGCGTGGGGGCACAGATCAATGGCAGCAAATACCTGATGTGACCTACCTCTGTGGCCTCTACCACGCTCTGTCTCTTGTGGAGTCCTCCTCCCATCTTGAGTTGCTTGGTCTGTTCCTGAAAACTTCCTTCTGATCAGTGTAGCTTAAGCCTTGGATTGGCTTTTGTTCCTCGTGTGCCCCGAGTTCCTGCACAGCTCCCTCAAGGGGAGCCTGTGTGTGTTTTGAGTGCGGCTGAAGTGCGATGTCCAAGTAGTACAGAATTCCCAAATCTCAGGCCTGGCTAGTTAGTGGTGCACTTCGGCAGAGCGGCTGTTTGGTGTTTTGCATGGGAGAGGAACATGGACTGCCAGCGAAGTCTCGGTGTACACACAGGTCACTGTGCTGTCACATTCAAGCCCTCATACCCCTTGAGGTATCAGTTGACAATCCCAGAAACTCCTCAAGCCAGTGGTTTTGTTTAGGGACACTTCTTCGCCAGCACTGCTCATGGTGTGAGTCTTGTGTTTTCACCTTTGAGCTCTCCTCTGGAGCAAGCTTGGCGCTCTTCTTCATCTGAAACCGTTCCAGCTCTCTTCCAAATTGGGGGTGGAATATTGCTGCTGAACCACCCATCCTTCAGCTGTCTTGACATGCCTCAATGTTCAGGAGAGACATTTCCTAATTCATGTTGGAAAAGTTCCTGCCAAACAAAAGCTGCAGGATACCTCAGGGCTTACACTGACGTACCTTCCCCGCTGTTGGCTTTGTGCAACACGCTTTCTTGTGTGGTCTGGCAATAAAGGTGAGCTAGGTGGAAGAAAGATGGTGGAAGAGGAGTGTGGCTGGTAGAAGATGGTTCCCATGAACAGTGCAAAAGCTGTACGGGGAGTTTGCTCGGCAGCAGCACGTGGTGTGGTCTGCCTGCTGATCCCTGAGAGAAGAGCCTCGGGCACAGCCCCAGTACTGCTCAATGGCCTTTAGATACCTTCTGCTGAACCCAGCCTTGCTCCTGGGCACAAAGGCAGTTGAGCCCACATGAGAGTTGGGCTTCTGCCTGGAAGACCCATGCCCGGCTCCAGCAAGCGCCCAGGACTGCCTCCTTTGCCACCGCTGGAAGCCGAGCCATCGGCCCCTGAAGAGCAAGGCATATCTGATCTGGAGAGGATCCCAAGCCTATCTCAGGGCGTGCACGTGGAGCTTGAAACTGCTCGCTTCCTCTCTGGACTTTCTGTGCAGCTCTTCAAACAACTAGTCTTTGCCCAGTTAATAATTGATGAAGAAAATAGCTGTACTAGTTGCATGGCGCTATTGGTATGACAAACAACTGTGAAGCTGTGCTAAAAGTGGGTGTTCGTTCACGGTACTTGTGTACTTCCCTTGTCCTTCTAGCACACTGGGCCTGTGAAGCCAGCACCATTTCTCTCCTGTGAGTTTACTCATGATAAATGCACTCAGTGTTTTGCTGTTTGAAACTGACCTTGAGCTAGATCACGCAGGGGACAGAGAAGAAAAGAACAGGCAGCATCCGAAGTTCACTTTCTGTAATAGTTTGAGAGAGAGAGAGAGAGCACACAAGAGCCTCCAGCAATGCAGGGATTTGCCTGATCTGCTGCCATTAGCATTCATCGCAGCTCGGGTACATGGCAGCAGCTGGTCTGGAGGGACTTCTCCTTCCTTGGATTTGCCATGGATGAGTTGTCCATGCTGTTTCTCTAGGGTTAGCATCTGTGTCCCATAGCAGTTTGCCATGGTTAGTAATAGCCTAGCCAAGGCTTAGGCTCATTTCCTGGCATGACGGTTTTGAGACACACATTCCTCTGGCTTGAGGGTTCCTCCGTGCTCTGGCTCATTGATTTAGTGCATGGGACTCAGAGTGCACTGGCGCAGTTGCTCCTGGCACACCAGGGTGGAGAGAAGCACCCACAAGGACAAGATGCCTATCATCCCATCTAAGGTGTCATGCCAGAGTGTGCCTTGGTGCACTTAGAGCTTTTACTGTTGGGCAGGGGGGGGGGAGTGGCATCTGTGGTGGCTCTTGCTGCTCCTCACATACTTTTTGTTATAGCCACGGGCCGTAGTCTGTGGGCTTCTTGTAAGAAGGCTGGGTCCAGGCACTTATTTTTTGCCTTCAAAGTCAGGTGATTCTAGTGCTATCTGCCTTCAACATATCTAGCTGTCTTTGGAAATTACAGCCAGAATGTATGGCTGGCTGCATCAGGTGCCTCCTGGTAAGAAGTCGTGTGATGACTTTGGTCTGCAGAGCTCCAGGTGGCTCAGATCCCACTCTGGTAGCTGCCTCCCTCCTTCCTAATTCCTACAACAGCTGTAGGTGTCCAGCAACTGTACTGGCTACTCCCTTGCTATGGGCTAGATGTGGCTTTTGTACCGAAACATCTTCAGTTCTGCAATCGGGGGGCTGTAGAAACAGAGGCTGCCTCGTTTCCTGACCTTGTCTGTAGGCAAGGGCTGCAAAGTCAAATAGGGTTTCTTTGCTGTTGTTTTTAAAGGCAGTTGGGAACTTTACTATCTAGTTTTGCCCAACCTTTTCTTAGCATCACTTGTACATAGGCATGGTGTGCCAGATTGCAAGTAAAAAACCACAACGTTTAAAAAGAGTCCTGAAATGCTTCAAGTTCCTGGTCCTGACAGAATTTGCCTCATCAGCACAGTCACGAAATCGGGAGGCAGAGAGGGAAAGAACTTGGAGAAGTGGAGAACAGTAGAAACACGCCTGGAGGGCTGTTACAAGCTGGCTGAAATTTTCGGTCTGTGCGCTTCCTGCGCAGGGAGGGCAGTGGTCTGCGAAGGGGACTTGGAGCTGCTGTGGCAAACCAAGTAGGGAAGACCAGGGCTCTGCCAGGCCTTGCACAGCAGAGGGGAGGCGGCGGTGGAGCAGGAAATGGTGGGATGGCCGTTAGAGACTGGGAGCCTGGCTAGAGCTAGAGATCAAGTCTGTGCACCATGGGGACAGCAAGGGTGAGAGAGAAGCCATGCTGTCTCCAGTCTGAAGACTTCTGATGTCAAACTAATGGTGTTTGGCCGCATGAAGGCTAATGAACCAGATCTCTCCAGTGGGGCTTGGGAGCAGCGGCATTGGGGGAAAGGTCTGGATAATGTAGCCTGCTGGATACTGTCTTATGACTATGCCCAAGGATATGAATGAGTATTAAGATGCAGTAATACATGCGAAAACCACAGCATGCCCTTTACACTTGCTAATTGCTGCAATTTGTGTGGCCTGTGTTGGGGAAAGCTAGCGTGTGCTTGAGTCTGGAGAAAGAGGCTTTGGGAGAAGGTGCAGCAGCCAGTGTGTGAGCAAAAGGATGCTCCTGGTTCCAGTGCCAGTGGAGGTGTTGTGGTGGCTGGAGGCCGCAGACGTGTCCAGGGGTGGCACTGATGGAAAAGCACAGTCCCAGTACCTGCCTGGGAGGGAGAGAGGGGCTCGTGCTTGAGGGAGGCTCCTCGTGCCCTGCGTAACAACAGGCAAACATCAAGACGTGTGGTCTTCTACCCTGCTGTGGGACTGGGGAGGTGGTTCTGCTGCGGGGAGGTGGTGTGATGAGTGACCAGGCGCTCTGGTGACAGGCAGAAGCGTGGTGAGTAAAGTGAAAAACAGGCCAAAAAAATGGAGTGAAGAACAGTGCCTTCCTTACCTGGGCTCAGGAGGAGCCCATAGCAGAAGCAGTTTGAGAGGTATGAACCAGCCACAAACAGGAGGAAAACCAGCAAAACTAGTGTTGGGAAGGAGCTCAGCTGGGAGGAAGGGATGACACCCGTCACAGAGGGTCTCTGTGGGGCTGGGAACACCGGGAGGGATGGCGAGAGTGGCTTGGCGGGGACACTGCAAGTGTCTGCCGGGAACTTGTGGAACAGCCCTCGCGCTCGAGGCTGAGTTCAGCCCAAAACTTTAGAAGATGATTCTGCCTGGTGATGTAAAATGTCCTTTGTTTGGAGACTCTCTGACCTGTTGAGCAACGCCTGTTCCTCACAAAGCTGACGCTTATTCCCTAGAATACTTCCAGCGAAAGAAAAAAAAAAAAAAATAGTTCCTCTAAGACACCCTAAACCAATACCTGCTGTGACTAAGCCCTGTGGGCAGCTCTGCGGCTGATTTATATCCTCCCCCTCCAAACTGAAGGGGTTAGAGTGGAAACAGACGCCGCGTTAAACATAGCCGAGGGCAGGGAGCGAGGCAGCGCTGCAGTGAGGCGGGGAGGAAGCGGGGCTGCGGGGCAGCTGCTGCCAGGCGTGACGCCGCTCCGGGTTTCCTCCTTCGGCAGAACAGAGCTCCTTTTGGCCGGTGCAGCTTTATGGGCTCGCCTGGGTTTATTATACTGCAAATGTTTTGAATTCCACATCTTAATTTCCAGAGAGGCTTTGCTTAACTTTTGCTGCTTTTTTTCCCCCCAGTTGTGATTTTTTTTTTTTTTTTTTTACTTTTTTACTACCGCTGCCTTAACCTCTTCTTTTTGCCCAGGTTTTGGTCAAAGCTGCCATTTTCTGAGCAAACAGAGGAGTGGAATTCTCCCTGCCTGGGCTCCAGCTGCAAATTAATCTCTTTCCATAGTTTCATTTTATGTCCGCCCACTATCCCCACAACATTAACTTAGTCAACACATGGAAGTGAAATTTTTCCATGCAGGATCCTGCAGGCTGTAAGGCTGTGTGGAGCACGTGACTGCCAGCTCCAGGGTTTTCTTGCACCTCCAGGTGGAAGGAAGTTTCCTCATCCCCCACATATGTGAGCGGTTGTTGGTGTGATGTGAAAAGTTTTAACAACTGGAGTCAGTGGAAACATTTCAGGGTTCAGCATTTCTCTGTGTATTTGAAGTCCTACCACACCGGCCGGGTGGAGGCAAAGCCATAGGTATGGTATGTTTGCAGCACCTCTGGCGCTACCAGACCACCGGTCAGCAGAGGAGCCACTCAGACGTTTTTCAGCAGAGTCCTTCTGTCTCTGCGGGGTTTATCTCCCTCCCAGAGAGGACAGAAAGTGCAAGTGACGATGATGCTGACAAAGATGGATGGAGCCTGCTATATAGTAGATGCACTTTGTACTTCTACAGGATGCCTTTCACGTGTGGGCCTGGGAGGACTTCACAGGTATTTTGGGCACTTGGCAAGTATAACTGTACCTATTCCATAGATTTTAAAACCCCGTTAGGAATACAACTGCTAAGTGAAGGGGATTGTCCGGCAGTGGCACAGTGTCAGAGAAAGAGCTGCAAAAATAATTTAGGACTCCTGATACTTTTTCTCCTGTCTTAGTCTCCAGGCAACAGCAAATATTTCTCCTGAATACTCTGGATGAGCAGATGCCAACGTTGATTCACAGGAAAAGGATGTAGCCACGCAAGCCATAGAAATGTTGTTTGGGATGGTAGCCACAGCCCCTAAGGAGATATTAAGCAATATGGAACAAACGCCAATGAAGTTCTTTCTTGAAGCTCTGGCTGTGTTTGCTATAAAGAGATCTCTTGAGCAGTCTTACGTGGGACCTGTTGTGATTTACCTTGATTACAGCTATGTGGAGAGAATATACTGTATGCTCTGGAGATGCTGCAAGGGCTTTTGGCCACTAGCAAGGTCCTGGTTTACTAAGAAGTTACGGTCACAAGAAACGAAGAAACATTTTGTTCAAAGCCAACATCAGAGTGTAAAAGCTGCGCTTTTGCTTGGAAATGAGACAGTGCTGAAAATGTGAAAAGAGGCTCCCTCTCTATTTTCTCTTGGCCTCAGGTCTTCTGTGCTGAATTTACAAATAACCCCATTTTCCCCATGATTACACTTACGCGTTTACCATGGGATTTAAAAGCCAAGAACAAACCTAATTCACCCCCTCTTGAGGGTGCCCAGCCAAAAGAGCTAGGGGAGCTGCAGAAGATAATTTTCCTCTAAGTTTAGGTAACGTGGCTTTGGATTTATAGACTGAATCTGCTGACCAAGATATTTTCCTTCTTCTGGCACTTTTCTGACCAGAAAAACACTTTCAGTGTGGATGAAAACAGAACTGGAGATGTTTTCGAAATATCGGGAAGTTTGTTTCAAAAGCGAGCAGTTTGAGGGCAGGCAGCTGGGGGAGGCCAGCGGTCTCGTGATGGAGGCTGGAGACAAGCAGCCCATGGGGTTATCAGCGTATCATCCAGGTTGGCAGGGACTTCTAGTGAGTCATCCAGACCTTCACTCTTAACTATGACAGGACTGATCTCATTATCCCCAAACCATCTCTCAGGCACAGAGAGTTGTCTAGCGATAGCCTTGAACGTCTCCAGCCCTGGCGCATCCACGGCATTCCCTTGTCAGGCAATTTGAATGCTCCAGCTATTTCAACCTCTCTATATGTAGCCTAATACTTAACCTGAATGTCTCCTACAGAGGTTTGAGGCCATTAGCTTTGTGTCCCATCCCCTTTGGTTAACGAGACTGGAGCCAACTTCCAGGTGAAATCCCTGCAGAACGCCATGTGTGGGGTTTCACCTTTCAGCTTTCCTGCCAGCTGCTCTCTTCCCCAGCCTGTTTCCAGAGGATCTGCTTTTCCAAACCTTTCCATTCCTCTCTTACCATGCCTGTGCAAAAAATAGGATGTCCTAAACCCCCCCTGGACTTTCATTTTTCAGCCTGGTTCTGCTCTCACTGATTCTATCCTGCCTCTGTAGGCAAATTCAGCCTTCCTGGCCTAATGTGTGATGAGGACAGGAGAAAAGGCTATATCAAATTATATCGGTTCTGTTAGGAACAGGATACAGAGTTCGACCTCTTGTCACAGCATTGTGCTGCCAACCAAGGCCCTGCCCTGTTACTGTGGGGTGTCCTGGCTCCCCTCATGCAGCCTGACAGCGGTGGGCGCCTGGTTCTTGGGGCTGTATCCCCACCGGATGGCATGTGTGAATATGTATGCATGCGTCATACCTACCTCTGACATTAGCACTGTGCTCCGGGGCACCCAGGATCCTTGGGCGGTTGCCCCGCTGTCCGGCTGGGGCAGCCCGGGGCCCCCGCCAGCATGCTCAGAGGAAACCGTGCTCCTGCCCTTCGGTTTTCCTTCCTGAAGGAGAGACGCTCATCCCTGTCCCTGGGGAATGCAAGCTTTGAAACATGAGTTGATTTGTTTCCACTTATCATTATCTTGGTTTACATAAATTACAGTGCTTAACAGTGGTCATAAAATTCTCCGGCCTTAAAAAAATTCAGCTGTAGAGTTTGGCCCTGCGACCTCCCTGATCAGCTCATTTCCAACAGGCAAACATGCAGTGGGAAAAAACACGGTCCCTTCTTGCTCGTCACAAACGTTCATCTGCCTTTTGTATCAGCAGCCGGCTTGCCTGGTTTCCTAGTGTTGGTCAGTATAGAAAAGTACAGCAAGTCTTTCACCATGTGCTTCTTCAGCCTGCTGAATAACTCCACTAAGTTATTTAAATCAACTAAATCATGCAGCATCCGTCACCGGCGCCTACCACATCAGTAATATTTTAGAGTCAAGTTCTGCCCTGAAAAGGAGGCTCCTGGACAGAGCAGTGATGACCTTCTTTCAGGGATGTTGGATCACCTCTCTGTGTACTGCAAGTAAAGTGTTTTCTCTCACATGTGTCTCATCTGGAAGCTGAAAGGCAGGCTGGCTGGTTTTATGAATCGCTCTTGACCTGCGTTAGGATTTCAGTGAGTTGGACAGGACGGCATAGATTCTTGGGTCCTTCTTACTCCTGACTCCAAGAGGGAGGGGTAACCTCTAACGCTGTTTCCTATCATGTCACTGGTTTATTGTCCATAAAAAACTTTGCCCTTTTGGTCGTGCTATTTATTTCCTCCAACAATCTTTATAACAGGCCTTATCAAAATTGGTGTAAAAAGATGGTTCACCCACAGCATGCTTATTAGGTCACCTTTATCTGGTCTTTTACACTACTTTTTTCTTACTTAGTGTATGGCCATGTCATCTCAAGCAACATGATTAGCAATCAAAACCACTCGGGCTGATAAGACCGTAACTCTGTGTCCCACAAGCAATTAAGCCTTGAGCACCTCAGGAAAGCGAGCAGAGGAAGGCGTGAGACAGGGGGTTTGGTTTGGTTCAGGCACAAAGCGCCCTCGGTGCTTTCTCTGTAGCGCTGCGGGCAGCAGAGAACACGAGGTGGGCTTCAAAAGGCGCTACTGGCAGCAACCTGTCTGGAGCGGGCTGGGGCTGTGGAGCAGGCAGAAGAGGGCTGGTGCAGCCCGCCGTGGCCACCCTGCCGCCGGGGGGGCTCTGGAAGCGGAGGTGGTGGGGGACAGCTGGGGCAAGGCGAACGCGGGCTGCCCGTTTGCCGAGGCTAGCCTAAGCAGCACATGGCAGGAGCACGCTGCTGGCAAACAGGGATCAGATGCTCGTTTCGCTTCCTAGATGTGCTTCCTCCTCCTGCCTGCAGCCCTGCTCTCCGCTCGCCGTGCTTAGCACACACTCCCGGAGCTGAGGGCTGCAACACGCTGCTCACTGTCTGGGGACACCTCTGCCTGCACCCTCCTCCGGGGAGAGACGGAGCAGGGAGTCGTGTGCTGCCCCTCTCTCTGGCTAGACCAAAGGATTTAAAATTCCCCCATCATGTAGACGAGCCACTTGTCTCCTGGCCCTGTAGCTCTACTGAGAGGCAGAGACCTGCGGGACCATGCCAGGAGACGAGCTGGAAGCCCACCAAGCTCCTCCAGCCTGCGGAAATGAGGAACTCTGCTCCTGCGAGGTGACCTCCTCTGGCTTTGCCTCCCTTGTCCTTTGCAGGGCTAGGACCTGATATCCTTCATGTGCTAAAAATCACGTAATGAGTTACTTTCTAAAAGGCCTAAAGAAGTTCAAAGAGTGTGCTGAGTTCATCTCCTTTGGGGGATGGAAAAAACCCAACGCCCTTGCAGTGCTGTAAGTACCGTCCTACATGACCTCTCCTCCTCCCTGCTAAGGCCGTGGGCTTGTGTGGCTCTCACAGACAGCACTGACCATGACTTTGCCAGGTCAAGATTTTGCTGCCACATTAACATGCAGGCACTGTATTTTCCCGCTGGGTTCTAGAGGATTTATTTAGTCAGCGAAAGGGGCTCCTTCTTCATTAAAACCTGGTAGGCAGTGGGGTTCAAGATGATGATTTGTATAAGGAGGATTTTGAAAAAGTACATTATTCCCCCTTTCCCAATACATAGAGATTAACTGTGAAAAGGCCAGAGCTGGCAGAAGTGTGGATTACTTCAATTTTTGCACATCTGTTCTGTGTGGTCCCACTGGTAGGATTAGGACTGCCATGACTCTTTCCCATGGCTGGCAATGAGTGACCAGGGATACAGCCTGTTCCCCTGATCCATCTAAGCGAAATACAAATAGTAAACGAGAAACATGAGTGCTAAAAAAGTAAAATCCAGTCCAGCTTCAGGTAAAGGCAATGTACAAACTCCTTTTCCGTGCTCTCTGAGACACAGAACTGGTCCTGAACTGCTATCATTTGGTCTGCTAGTAAACCAAATCATGATATTCAATATAAAGTAAGTCAGGAAGAGAGAAAGAAACTGCAATTCAGGACTGAGCATCTGAGCAGCATGGAAACAAGTGCTGGTGGGGGCCGGAGCCTTCAAATCCAGCCAAGGCCCCCTAGCTCACAGGCTGTGCTAGAATTCAGGTGCTTCCCGAATGCAGGGGGGGAGTACTAGTTAAGGGACTAGGGAAAAGCACACTCCAGAAACTGACTGTACTTGGGCCAGCTCTGAACAGCTGTTTTGGGTCCTGCTTTTACCCACTTTGTAAAAGATATAAAATAAAATAAAATAAAATAAAATAGTAAAATTGAGATTAGGAAAAGAAATAAAAAGTCCCAAACAAACATGTTTTTGATAGATGAATGGGATTTTTTTAACTCTGACGCTGTTCGGCCTTTCAGGTTGTCAGCGACCTGTTGCATGCTGAGCATTGAGGACAGTGTGGTGGAAATACCTATGAAGCAGCGAGAGCCTTATCGAGGCACTGTACCAGGAAACGCACCCCTTTCGTGGCTACTTCGTGCACGGTACTATGGTTAAACCCAACAGCATGCCTCATCATAACATGTGCCTTATCGACCTCACTATCTGATGACAACAGCAGCCCTCAGGAGACCAGACTGACATCATCCAAAACCTCAGTAGTTCAGAGCAAAGGCTGCAGTATGTAGCTAGGCTACAAGCTGTGCTCAACTGTGTTGATCTGTTTGTACTGAACTTGCAGGCACTTTGCTAGAGGAAGAAGAATATAAAAATCAAGCCCAAACCACTTTTTCACAACGTTTCTCACAAGCGATCATGCTATTTAACAAACGAATGCAGCAAGCAGAGGAGGTTTTTGTCCTCAGCGAGTGGAAAAAGTCTGCTCCGCAGCTTTCTGCAGCTTTGAGGGGGGGGGAAAAAAACCCCAAACCAAAACAGTGTCACTGCCTGGAGGAGAGAAACGGTGCCACCAGTGATTTGGTATGGAATCCCATTCCCAGCTGACCCAGGTACAGTTGTACGTGGCTGTGCGGTTTGGGTTCATCCCGCATCGGAGACAGGGGCCAGCTGTTGATCCAGCTGGAACTCTGAATCTCCAGTTCCTAAACGTCGGGATGGCTGGTTCACAGTCACGTTGCCAGTCTCCTTGTTTGGTTACTGCCTGTTCACTGTGGCAAAGCATGCTGGCTCTGGCCTGCTGGTCTCCCTTCTACCATTTAAGAGGAGGGGAATTTCTGCAATCACAAAAATAAGAAACAGAAAATAGAGTAGGCTTTTCTTGTGTAATATCCACCAGACTGCTCTGGTTTTAATTTGCTCTCCCTGTCCTGGGTTCTTCAAAACACCTTCTCTCATTTATGTCAGCATAGATTTACCACACCCCACTTATTTCAGACCTGGATAGCAGCGTGGAAAAAGACTACCAGTCTTTCGGAGCTGCCTCTTTATGTCTTGGACAAAAGATGATCATATGGGCCCATATTCTTTCCGGAACCGCCTTTGTGTTTGTACAGCACCTAGCACAAATGAGCCTACCCCTGCTTGGAGTTTGCCATACTACAAAATTGTTCTTAAAAAAACCCTACTTTTAGTGTTTGGGTTTTGGGTTGTGTTTTGGTTTTTTTTTTAAATTGCAATGCAAGCTTTCAGAGGGAAATGAAGCCGGATTTAAATGCTGAGTGCATGCATAGCAACTAGAGGAAGGCCATCCGGCACATGGATGCTAAGTGTCCTTTTACAGCCCCCATTCAGACCCCGCACCCGCCTCCCCCGGGCCATGCATGGCATGGTGGGCTAGGCTGCGGTGCTGTGACCCGGGGCAGGGGGAAGCACGCCTTCCCGCCTTCCCCACTCTGCACTGCACTCTGGAGTGCTTTGAGATGTCCGCATCCATTGCACAGACTTGGAGAACTGGAGAGGGTGGGCTGCGGAGGGGTGGCAGGAGTCGGGAGCTACCACGAAGGCCAAGGTCTCTGCCGATGCCACGTCACCTCTCCCTGCGTGGGAAAGCGAGGTGGCACGGGGACTCTGCCCACCAGGACCTGCACTGTACCCCTGGTCCTCTCTGTTTATCTGCCAGAAGAACGTGAATCCCTTGAGAGAACAGCTGAAAAGACTGGGTCAAGCTGATGTGTCTGGTGGACCCTTGTTTGCTATCCTCTCCCCCTGCCCCAGATGCTCAGGACAGGAGCGCGGGACGCAGGACTAGTGCTGGTCCGAAGAGCCGCGGGCCGGCCACCGCCTGGGAGCCCGATGGGAGTTGGCTTGCAAAAACGGCCTCCGCCTTCCAGGACAGTAATTGCATCCTCACCGTGCTCTCGCTGCGCTCATAAACTGCTGGTTGCTCACCCTCCCATCGCGCCTGCCTATCTCCAGCGGTGATGGGGATGGTATGACTAACCAGGCAGATTACGAGTGTGAGCTACTTCAGCAATGTGCAAGAGTTTTGTTGTCACAGTATGCCGCGTGCTGAGGACACGTGCGTGGGAATTACCTGGCATATGTCTGCTTTTTTCATGCTCCTGAATAAAAGTATAACACATAAGTTAGCTTAAGTTTATCAAAGACATCTCCTCACCCATCCACACCCCCCCCCAAAAAAAAGCAAATCTGGAACTTGAAGGAAGAGATGCTCTGAATATTTGGCCCTTTAAACTGCTATAAATCTTTTCTGCTGCCAAAGGATTGAAAACCACCCAATGAAAGAAGGAAAAATAAAGATTTTTTTTTTTTTTTTTTTTTTTCTTGCCCCAGGAAAGACCTGGCCCG
>VZSF01008902.1:22392-35777 GCA_013398295.1 Chionis minor | reverse complement strand
AAAAGAAAAAAAAAAATTTTTTTTTTTTTTTTTTTTTTACTGACCCAGTGAAGACCTGGCTCAGGGGGAGGGCTGGAAAAGAGGTCTGGTGGAAGTAAGACTTGCCCCTTCAGATAGAGCGTTAGGTAAAACCAGCTGTGTCATGGGACTCTGGGAAGCCTCCCAGAACAAATGTAGGGGGTTTAAGGTGGGTTTTGAGGTATACTGCCATTTTCTGTTTTGTTGAACACATTTCTTGGTCTCTGTGAACTTTAAGGAGTGCTGAGAACCCAATGTGCCACAGGGGGAAGGCTTACAGAAAGACTTGATTAGAAGATGAAATAATTTTTAAATGTCTTCTCCTTCAATACGCTCGAAAATATTCCTTCTCTGAAGCACGCTTGGTTTTTCTCTGCCTGATGTGTACATCCCTGACACTTACCTGGCTCTGCTATCTCATTCAGTTAGTGGTTTGGTTGATTCACTCTCACCATTGCTAAAAATATTATTTAAAAAGCTCTTTTAAATAAAGGACACAGTGGAAGGTGTTGAGATAGAGGTTTGGTAAGAAATACAGGTGGAGTTTTTCAGGTTTAGAGGTCTTTTCTGGTCTCGCTCTCCCGAAGAGGAAGGGCCTTTGAATGGCTCTTGTGAAATATGCTGATGGTCTGAGCATCGACATCACCAACTCCCCATGACAATTGCCACCGATTGACCACTTGCTGGCTGTCTCCGCAACAGCCCAGGAATGGATGAGTCATGGAAACTGAATTCCCCTTCACCCTGGCGGCCTCGCCAGGCCCTCCACAGGGGCTGCATTGACAACAGAGGAGGAAAGTCAAGGCTGCCTTTTTTTCACACTGTGAAGCATTGATCAAACAAAGCTCTTCTGCTTCCACAGACGTCAAGGCAGCGTTTTTCACGAGTGTTACCTGAATAATGTCGTACTAAGAGAGCAATCTCAAGCAGCGCTGGGCGCATTATTTCGCGTAGATAATTGATTCTCTGCTACTTCAGGCCCGTCAAAAATGTACCGCATTTGCAAATAGCTTTAGCAGAAAATGCTCAAAACCATTGCCATGCTGAGGTGGAGCAGTATCCAAATGCTGCTTTTCATTTTAGAATGATCTTTTGAAACCGAGTTTGGTTACATTTTAATAATTTCTAAATGAAACAACTCTCTTGGGCGGGGGGACACAGACAGGATGAAGAAAATAAAAGAGAAAGAAATGAACAGATTAATCACTGGGTGGTTTCCTGAATAGAAAATTACTATTTGGGGGGGAAAAAGCGAGTTCCATTCAATAAGGAAACTCAATTCTTTTAATTTGAGATTTCTCTCAAACATTAATCAATTATTCACACATCTCTGCTACCGCGGCTCAGATATAAATACCAACGAACCCAAACAGGGAGGCATTCAGAATTTCCCTTGAGGTATTCTCAAGTGAAAGAAAAAGTATTAAAAAGTGTGAGTTTAAAAAGTTTCAAGGAATCTTTTTCTCGACACCAGCTGCCCACGCCATCCACAGGTAAACGAAGGGGCAGAGAAATGAGAGCGGTCACAGGTATTGTACCTCCTGTCTGTGCAGGGGCCGCCTGTGATGGGAGGGACTGGCGACACCTCTGCCATTGCCCCGCTCCTCCCTTGGGTCGGGGTTTTGGGGGCACAAAGAAGGGCCATTGCAGCCACAGCTCCCGTGGCAGAGGTGTCGCAGACGGCTGGAGGCCATCTCCTCGGGGATGGCGGGCCGGGCTCGGGGACACCCCGAGCAGAGGCGGGAAGGGAGCAGGGCGATGCTGAGCTGGGCCCCCATCAGCAGGCGGGAGGACGGCCCGGCGGAGCTGGTTGTGTCCGTCGGGAACGCCGCTCCTTGCGTCAGTGGTGCCTGGCAGCGGGCTGCAGCGTGTCGCCCTGCCACAGGCTGCTGTCGCCATCTTTCCCTCACAGCCAGCCAGGCTGGTGGGAGCCAGGCGCCCGCAGTGTCCCTAACCACCCTTCCTCTCGCCGCTCATTCTGTTTCTCTGCTGCAGCAGAGGCTTGGGCTGCCGGGGCAGGGAGCCGATGCGGCACTGCCGGGGACACCGTGTCTTTCCACAGGGCGAGGAGGGGGGTGCTGCCTCGGCAGTCGTGCCCGTGCTGCCTTTCTTTTCCATTTCAGGCTGGTGGTATCTGGGAGGGAAGCGGAGACAAGGATGTGCAGGATTAGACCAACAGGCCGCCTAATCTGGGAATCCTCACCCTCCAGCAGCCAAGCCCGTGTGCTTCCCAAGGACGCTGTAAGCCTCCCTGGAGTTGTGCAACATTATCCCATGGAGAGTGCTGGGAAAACAGTGACTTAACCTGGGAGAGTGCAAAGAAAAGTGACGCAAAAGTCTAGCAAATGACACTCTGGGAACCTTTCTAGTGGAAAGGGCCGCGTGATGCTGCACTTTTGCAACGCTGCCCTTCGACAGGCAGTTATCCACGTTTCCCGAGCTGGCAGACTTGGACTGCTGCAATGCTCCTTCCTGAGGTCACGTCTTAAACCCTCTCGGAGACGGCAGCTACTGCAGAAGCAGAGTGGTGCATTTGTTCAAGGGGTCATCTCCTCGGGAGCACACGATGCCCATGTCCCTCCAGGACGTATTCTGATGGCTCACCAGTTCCTGGGTGCAGTTTTGGGTGTTGGTTGCTTCCAGTAAAACACTGAATGGCCTGCAACGGGCTTTAACCAGTGTCTGACTCTCCCTCTCCATACTGTCACAACGGCTCTCGGCAGGAGTTTCTGTGCTGGAGCCCCCTTGCTAGATAAGAGAAGGTCTCTGTAGGGGCATGCTGAGCTGCTGGAAACCCCTGCCTCTGCCAGAACTGGTCTGATTTTGCTGGTTTTCCAGGGCTATTCCTAAAACCAAGTTTTGGAGAGACTGGAGTTTTGTGAGGAAAATGAGGCCACTCCCCAGGATGAGGGAAGCGCTGAAAGGGATTTCTGGCAGTGTCGCCTGACTGGTGTCCTACTGAAGCCAAAATTTTCTTATTGCAGAAATTGAATGGATTCGTTTATTGCATTTTGGGTTATCCAGAGCCTTGGCTAGGTTTTCTTTACACAAGAAAAAGTAAATAAATGCAGCACTGCACTACTGACTAGCTAAGCAGGGCTGAGAGAAGTTCCTGTGAATGATGCTGTGCACTGGTGGTTACCATGAGGGAGGCGAGGCGAGAGCCAGGCTTCGCTCCACACAGCGGTGGGGACCAGTCTGAAAAATGGATCAAATGGTACCCAGCTCCCTAAAACACTTTGGAAGCATGTTGTGGTTTTGAATAGGTTTGTAACTCCCAGTGTAAGCCACGCTTACAGATAAACTTTAGAAACTGAGGGAATATCTTTAAGTGCTAAAAGAAAACATTTTAGTTTGAAAGGGTACTCAAGTTCAAATTGGATCAAATTCTTGTTTCGTTCTAGGAATCATTGAAATTATGGGGGGGAAGAAAAAAAACCAACAAAGAAAGAAACCATGCAACAGTACTTTGAAAAAAATCCCAGAAGTAACAGAAAATACCCAAAAATATGTTATGAAAAAAAAGCTCAGTTTTATTTCCAGATAACTAGATAAGAAGATCTGAACATAGCTATTAACTCGTGGGTAGATCTGTAACCCTCGGCTAACAGTAACCGCATTAACTGCACTTAGAGTAACTGCAGAGCACCAGACCAGAGACGATGCACCGCTTACACCCTATCTGGGCTTTATTTCAGGCAAGTGGTGGGTTGGCCTCGGCAGCTCGACAGCAGAGGTGCAAATCTGCTTGCTGCACTGGTTTGCCTTCAGCAGTCTGGGAGGCACTGAAGCCGCTTACAGCTGCCTGGCCTGCATGTGTGGAAGCTGCGTATTCGATGAGCGTACGCGCCTTGTAAAGATAGGCTAAAACTGAAAGCGCGTGGGGAAAATGAACTTGAGAGGGTTCCTGGCAGTGCTTCTGCCGCAAATTGGCTGTTTGAATCAGCAGCTTGCGATGCTCAATGTAAACAAATTGCAAAATGGTCTTGAGAAACATCATTGCTTTAAGGAGTGAACTGGGTACCTCAGGTAGGAAGAAATGCCCAGAATGAAGAATCTGGGAATTAAAGAATTGAAGAAATGCTCTGATGTTGCCCCGTTTTCCAGAAGGAGCAGGGCCATGCCTGCTTGTCACAAACTGACCAAGGCGGCCAGGGCAAAACAGAATCAAGCCTCTGCTGTTGGCGCGGGTGGCCAGTGCAAGGCACGTGCTTCATGTGGCACCTGCCACAGCCACATGGCTCCACAGCCCTTGTCCAGACCCACAGCATCTCCTGTAACGCTGATCTTTGCCCCTCTTGTCTCCACAGCAGGAGAGCTCTCCTTCACCTGCCGTGTCCTCCTCTGCTTGAGGCCAAGGCCCCGAAGCAGCGGTGCCAATGGTGGGAATCAAACCTGACCTTCCCGACCCCTTGGTGTTCCTGTCCTGCCTCACGCCCATTCAGAAACTGTTAATCATCCTGAACTACTTACTGGTTTTGTGATCTTAAACAGGGCTTGAACTCGGCTTTCTAGAGGTGAAAGCACAATGTCTTACTGTAACTTGTTTTACCAACCAATCCTATCCTGAACCTAACAATATTTTAATCACAAAATCCAACCTCAAAACCCACAGCATTTTCAGTTACAGTATTTCATCACCACACAGCTGAAAACAACTCTTTTTTTCAACCACCCTTGTTTTTCTAAAGTGAATCACAAACCATGGAACTTAACAGATGGAAGAGACCCAGAGACAAATTCTCTCACTAACCCTGGTGTATATAAGGAATAATGTAATTAGAGTAAAAAGCGTTTCTCTACGGTCACATGGTTATAACAGAGTTACAGAAGTCATCCTCCCCTTCGTTAAGCCAGCTAGTCCATCTTTAACAAGCCAAAAACCGTTGTTGCCTACAAAATATTGTTGATGGTGCCCATCAGTCAGTCCTTTTTTAATTAGCCCAAGGAAGAGATCTCTTACCTTTTCCCCAGAAGGCAATTTGACACTCTCATAGATTTTACCATTATGCTTTATGCCCTGGGAAGTGACGCGCTGCTCACTTTGCTGCTGTTCTTGGCTGTGTACCCTTGAATCACACCAAGGAATAATTAATAAGGTAACTCTGGGTCTCAGCGGGTTTGCCCACTAGAAAAATGTTAACCATCAAGAATGCTTTGCGCGACAGGACACCTATGAATAGCGTTCAGCTCTTCCTGGGAAGACTGGTCTGTATTAGTCACACCGCTTAATTGGTGAGAAAACCAGGACATCTGAATTTAAACTCCCATAGAAAGGCTACAGGATAACCAAGGGAGAAAGCCTGATCTTCAGGCTCTCACTCCCAAGCAATAGCCACCTTTCTTCCCATGGTGTTTACACTCTGGGAGAATCAATGGGCATTTCACAACCAGACAAGGTGTTTACAGTTCCCAGCCTCTGCCTACAGATGTGCTGGGATAATGGCTTGTGGTATGTGTTTGGTACTTGTGCTGATGAAGGGGCTAGAAGGAAGCTCTTAGGCCTGGGGGCTTAGACTCATTGACCAGGTCTCATTGACACCAGAGTAAATCTGGATTACAACAACAGCAGAAGTCTGGCCCCCAAGACCAGCTGATGCCTAGGTAAAACACAAGCATAGGCACTGATTTGTCAGATCTGTATAAAAACTCTGTCAGGGAAGTGTCGTGAAACATCCCAGGTGATCAGCAATGTCCCAGGTGATCAGCAACGTCCAAGGGGAGGCCAGGTATGGGCTGGCCCTTGCATTAGGCATTGCCCAAGGCTGGTACCAGCGGTGGCTGTGGCAGTGCCAGGGACTACCCTGGTGAGGCCAACTCAGAGCTTTCCCACTGCCCTTCTCCAGGGGTCCCTGGAGGGTGAGACAGATTCAGCACAGGGCAAGTGGCGCAATCAGGCTCTCAATGGGAGCTGATTACCCTCCCTCATGTCTGGGAGGGAGGGAGGGACGTGCTTTGTGCCTTGATCAACTTCATGCATCTTCCTATATGGGGGTTTGCAAAACTAGAGTTCATAAAACCTCCCCCAGCCCCTTCCCTGAAAGCTACACCCACATTTTTCTCATGGATGACTCACTGCTAAAACAAAATGTTTCTCCAGCTAGAGTTTTTCTATACTATGTATTAGAAACAGCTGAGCAACCGCCTTAATATCAGGCTTCTTGTGTGATGGTGAAAGCGTGCCTGAGTATGCCGTATGTCCAAGTGTGTCCATGAACTTGCACACATGTGTACATATGCCTCGTCTATTTTTGAGTTTCTCTTTTTGCCTTTTCCACTCCTTTTCCTTTCAGTTTCTTGCATTTGTCCCTCTCTCCCTGTCTTCTGCATGTGTAAAATGCAGATCCACAAACACTTGCATTCATTTTTCAAAACGATGGTATGAAGAGTAATATAAAATGACCTCATCCATTCCTTCATGGTTAAACAGAAGACGACGATGGAGTTCTTTCATACGATACAAGAAAAGAGAGTTAAACCAGATCGGTTTAAATTAAACAATGGAAAACATTAGATGAAATAACAGGACAAGCATGCTCAGTCTGCCAGATTGAGGAATAATTAATTTCTCAAGGGCAGTGGCTGAAACGGGCAGTTTGCACATGATTTTTTGGGGAGTGATAATGCTGCTCTGTCCCCAGAGCGAGGTGTGGCATCATCGCTTTGATGTGTGCAACTCTGAAATCAGCAACACGGGAAGCCACAGGGGCAGAGATGTCAGAAATGGTAAGAGGTTTCCTGAGGTGATAGAAAGGCCACCTGTGATGTTGTTGTGAAGGAAAATTCCAATGACTGCGTGCAATATTTGGAAGAAACAAACAAGAGGGTTGAGGTTAAGATGCGTTCACACGTGAATGTTGCTCACCTTTAGGTTATCCCCTGCTGGAGGGTCCTCTGTAGAGCTGAGACATTTGTCCCCTTTTCAGAAATTACAGTTTGGGCTTAAAAGGAAGGGTGCAGAAGTGGAAAAAAATATGTGTATTTAGGCAAGTGTCCTGCAAGGAAAGCTATATAGGTTGGGGAAGTGGTAAAGGTAAGCAGATGTGCTTTGGGAAACTAACCCACAGCACAGCAGCCGTTTAGCCTGAAGGACCATGGCACCGGGCTTGCGACATGATGCTGAGGTGCTGCACGTCTCCATTCAACCCCTGCCTCTGTCGTCACCCCGCTGCTCGGGGGCTGCTGGCTGTACTGGGCAGGCGAGCCTTGGGGGGTGCAGGGAAGGTTGTACCTGCCCAGCCACCCCTGCCCTGCTCGCAGGTATGCACCAGGGTGGGAAAACAGACTTAATCAGCTCGCTGCAGCCAGCAGTGCTCGGGCTACGGGCTGCGCAGGGCAGGAGCAGCCCTTCTGCACCTCCTGCTCAGCCGCGAGCAGCCGCTGAGAGAGATGAACAACTCAACAGGCTGAACAGGTAGGGTGAGTGTGGTGGCAGAGCAAGTTCCCCTCACACTCCACCACCCACAGCACCCGGGCTGAAGTCTCTACTTGAATGAAAGTGTAAGTGTTAGGTGTGGTATATGAGTTATGTATGAGAAGTTTAATGCGTTCAAGGGTACAGCCTCAACCAGTAGCTAACAGCAATGAACGAGCCTTGGGGCGAGCCCAAGCCAGCTTCCACTCAAGTCGACAGAGGTATGGTCTTTTGGCTTCAGTGGGAGCTTCACGGCCAGCCAAGGAGAGATTAGTCTAATGATGTAATGGTGCTTGTAACTGCCTGTTCAGCCTTAATTCTGCTCTTTTGTGAGCATGCATTATGGCACAGTCTGTAATTACATGATCACACACTACTTGCTCTGCAAGGCACCCGCCTCATTCGAAGCGCAGGACGGCAGGCAAGGGCAGAAGGGCTCCCTCCAGCCCCCACGGCCTTGTCCTGCATCCCGGGGCCCCGCTCTGCAACAGCCGTCCTGCGGGGTCTTGGGCAAGAAAGCGCTGTAACGCCTGTGTGTGGCGGGGACTGAGTTAAGGTTTCACCAGCAACGTAAGCCTGGCTTTTTCTAAATATAGGAGCTTGGTTTTGCAATCTTACTGAGCTCTGAGCATAGCTTTATGTAAGGGGTAGTCAACAGCGATGGTGGCTTTAGGTTTAAACTGACTATACAGCCTATCCGGATCCTCGGCTGCAAGAGGTATGAAAATCCCTTAGCTCGCCTGCCAAGGCACACTGGCACACCTATCTGCTGGCAGCAGTAGACCGGATTGATGTTGGCAGCAGTATCAGGTAAAACAAAAGGTTTTATCTCCCTGATCTGACACCACACTCTTGCTCTGCTTTTGGCCATCTTTCCAATCTCCCCGTCTGCTTCATTTAACGTGCTCCAGAGGCTCTGCTGGCCTGGCTTCCAGCATCCCCTAAACTGGTAGCTAAAGGGCTGCCTGAAGATCCTTATGCCCACTGGCAAATGGGAGACTTGAATGGAGGAAGAGTATGGAAGGAAATTCTGAAGCAGTGAAAAATGGAAGATGGGAACAGAGTGAGCTTAGGAGGAAAAGGACACGTGTGACCTAGGTAGTGTCAGGAAGCACGGGCAGAGATGCAGGGGAGTAGAGGAGCTGCAAAGGGTCTAGAGGGTCAGGAGGAAAGAGAACATCCAGAGCAGAAAGAAAAGGTTAGGGCGTGAGAGTAACAAGCAGGAAAAACAGATGAAAGAAAACAAACCAGAGAAAATAAAGAAAATAGGTCAATTAGAAGGCAAAAGCAGGAAAGACCGTACAACACAGCATCAACAAGAAGGGCTTCGGATGCATTCCCCCTGCTCCATCTCCCGGCAGCTGTACTCTGCTCCGTCTCTGGGCCCCAGAGGGTCCACCCCTGCTGGGTCTCAGCATTGCCCTGTGGGGACTGACCAGGAAGGGACAAGGTGTGATGGCCACATGGTGCTGCAGCCAGGCCACTGACCCTGCTCCCGGTGGGGCTCCCTGGCCTCTCCGGCAGCCCCTTCTCACCCCAGCAGCCCCTAATCCCGTTCGCTTGTACCGGTGTTCCTGTCACTGAGGTACATCAGTTATCACAACTCTGTTGACTGGGGTCTCTTAGTAGGAGAGGCAGTGAGCGCATGCACTGCGGGGCCATATCCTGGCTTGGTGCTGAGATCTCCCAAAAGACAAACGCTTTGATGTATAAAATGAACAAACGTAGCAAAAACTGCGTTTGGTCTCCTGCAAGGGCGGCTGGGCTAGGAAATATGTCAAAAGAGCATCTTCTTCCTCAGTGAATCTTCTTTGGGCCCGAGTTCTATCTAATGGAGGGATGAAGTAATCCTACTGACGTCACTGGGCTGACGCGGGTGTAGAACTGGTGTGCGTGGCTGGTGAAATAGGTCAGAGCTGTGTACTCAGAGGCACAGCTGCTGAGTTCAGTGATAAAAAGGAGCTTTTGCAGCTATTTCCTCCCGTGAGCCCTGCAGAGCTCCCCAGCTTGCAGAGGGCGAGCAGCGTTCCGCTCCCAGCACGGCTCAGGGCCGGGGGCTGGCCGGGTTTCCTTTAGCACCTCTCTCTGCCCCAGCAAGCAGTTTCCACAGGTCTGTGACAGAAAAAATGCTGGTTTTGTTGACGTTCCACATTTCCTGTGGGCAAAAACAAGACGAAGGAAGCATTATGTTCCTAAAGTTGTAGGGCCCGCATCAAAATATTTTAGTTTATTGAATGGAATAAAGCTGCTGAGGACTCGGTGTGGTAATAGTTGTGACCACTGATCAGCCGCTTGATTTCACACCCTATTTTTCACACTGAAGTGCAAGAGATTATTGCTATTATTCTAATCCCATGTGGCTACTTGACTTTTTACAAAAGCTTTCCATTGGAGATGTGAAATGAAGTGCTGTCCTCAGAGCCACGTTAATGCCCGAAGCTGGGTCTGCTCTGCCATTACGCGGAGGGTAATTCTGCGCAGTCATTGTGCTGCTGGTGTCCAGTGTATTGCTTTGGGATTTCTGGAGTCATGCAAGCTGCTAATAAACAACCCACGTCTTTCCTACGGATGGATCCCTTTCCTTCACGCAGCAGTGCCAGCGCAATCCAACCCACACCCATCACACCTAATCCCTTCTTGGAAGCAAATATTCAAAAAAAAAAAGCCAAAAAAACCCAAACCAACAGCACAACACAACCCATGCAATGAGGAAGAAAGAAAAGTAACGCCCAAGGAGCTTGGCAGAGCCTCGCATCCCCCATGTGAGGAACCGGGCAGCTGACTTCCAGCATCCCAGGTGATGTAATGTGTGTTTAACGGCCATACGCACCTCTGTGTGCTGATGAGCAGAGCAGGCAGGGGCAAGTAGCCACACAGGCAGCTCTGGAAGCGCGCGCGCGTGTGTGTGTGTGTGTGTGTGTGTGTGTGTGTGCGCGTGAAGGGATCGCCACACGCTCTCCCTGCCCCTTTGATGCTGGGAAGGAATGCTCCGCTTTCCGAAGCAAAGGCACTGGGGTTTGCCCCTGGGCCGTGCGGAAATATGAGAAGGTGGAAGCAAGAAGCAACTTGTTCTGTCGGGGAGGAAAAGCAGTCTGAAGTTTGTAGCTATGATTACTGCACAGCACAGCTTTTAAGCGAGGTGGCCTGAGTGGTCGCCATGGTTAAAACCCGGCTTTCTCTCGCAGGGTTGTTGCTCCCTGGTGTGCTGGCCCTTAGCAGGCAGCTCTTGCCCCTCTCCGTTGATATGAGATTCCTGGCTCCTTGTCTGGAGTCCCACTGCGGGTTTTTTTCAGTCTTGCAAGGCGCTGTATTTCTCTCCAGTGGTCTCTCTGAGGCACGACCAGGGAGACTGTTCCTGTTTGTGGGTCTGCGATGGACGTAGCAGGCACTTTTACTGCACGTGAGGCGCAGGGGTTTTTTTGTTCCTTCTCTCTCCAGCACTTTCTGGGTAATGTTTTCCCCGTTTGGCGGCAACCCACAGTCCTTTTCTCAGAAAACCTAACAGAGTCACCCCAGCTATATTTCCGTGGGCGGGGGTGTGTGTGTTTACACATGCATATACGCATTAAAAATATCCTGCTTAATTCAGGTACTATTACAATATTCCATTACCTGGGTATTAGTTTAGTTAAGCCAAGCAGCAGTTTAAAATGGGTCTTAACCATCTATGCACACGCTGTCTGGAAGGCGTTTTGCCCCGCTCTGGCTGGCGGGTCCCGGTGGTTTGAGGGGAACCAACCTAAAGGGTTTCCTCAGGAGACCCAAGCCGAGATGGTGGCTGGTCCCAGCCTTGTCCCCCCAGTCCCTGAGCCGAGGAGAGGGAGCTACAGGCTGGGCTTCCCCTCCAGCTGCGGGGCTACTGCTGCCGGCAAGGGCAGATGTTGGCCGGCCGTCGCTAGCCCGGAGACAGAGAGGACATTGACTATCGATGACTGCCCCTGCAGACAGATTTACATATAAAAGCCGAACGTGAGAGATAACTCATAGATAAGCCTGCCCATTTTCCAGGTGCTGGAAAGCCTGACTGCCTTCTTTATACAAACACAGGTTTAAATACTATTCACCTCGGGGGTGTGGATGAGTTTATCTTGGTTGGGAATCCATGGAAATGACTTTTAACCCTTAGCATTGTAATAGGTTGCCCAACGCATCTGCATAAACATGATGCATATTTATAGTGTAATGATCCCTAGGGTTCATTAAATACCATAACGAGGACTTTCGGAAAGCAGCCAGATAGCCTGCTCCTCCAAGCTATATTAAGAAAGGCCAAACTGTTGCAACAAAATATTTTAAAGTTGTTTTTATTTTTTTTTTTCAACTAGCCTTGAATTATTTAGCCTGTTCTCTAAGGGATTATTGTTCCGTGTCCCTTCTCAGGACTTGAGATCTGAAGAGTCCCATGAAATAGTCTCTGCAGGCAGCAGCCAGTTAACCCTTTTGTGCTTCCATCTGGGACCTGCAGCTCTGGAGCTCTTCCTCCCTTCCCAGGCACCAGAACATTGCAGGCAGTAGCAGATTTCAAGCACAGGTCCATGATGAAAAACGATTATGTACAAACACATATGGCAAGGTCCTGCAAAATTTAACAGGATGGAATCAACAACGGGCCACACAAATTCAATTAAAGTCCATAGAGATTAACTCTGGAAAACAGTACACCTGAATGTTAAAAAAAAAAATTGCAAGTTTTATGACGGTACAAAATGGTATATATGGCTTACGGTACGTTAGCAAAGTTTGGGGTAAACCAGTATACAGTAAAAAAAAAATAAATAAAATCACTTCTGGTGCTCAAGAAATAAAAGATTCTGCAGTTCATTACATGGCTTGTCTGTGTCGGTGCTGCAGGGCTAGAAGAAATAAAAAGTAATAAAATCTGACTTTGTCTCTAATACCAGCAGATCCAAAGCTAAATATACAAATGCGCAGTCTGTTTTGTAAGATAGTACCATTTTTATACAGCCTTTTCTCAGAGACAAAGCCCACGCTTTCAGTGAGGTGCAGGATTTTTACAGTTCCCTTTTCAGTGGCATTTTATTTCAGAAATGTTTACAGCGACTACAGTATATTTGGGGAGGCCTGTGTACTGATAACAGCAGAGTTAACAGAAAAGAGCTAATTAGTCACCTAAGCCTTCTCCAGGCGAGGAGTAACAGGCTGCACCCTGTCTTGTGTCTCCTGGTGCTTGATATGGGATACAGCACATCCCATGGGAGCATTGGGGACCACAAACCCACCGCCTGTCCCGTCCTCCTGCAAGTCACCCGCTTCCGCAGCCATGTCGCCCGCTTTGCCTGTTGGAAGGGGAAAACCCTGCGGGTGACTCCAGCCCCACGGGGCTTGGCAGGCATCGGTGTGGGATGGGGATCACGAACGGTGGGCTGGTGCTTCCTGTGTTTGACCGGGAAATAAAGCTCCTGGGCTCCGGGTCTGCCTCCCCCGGGGAGATTTTGCTGGTTTCTGGGGAGGTGCTCTCTGCAGGAGGGTGTACAGGATTTGCTGAGCGAAATGGGGAACAGACCAGTGCTGGAGGCCGACTCAGCAGCCATGCTGCACCGGGGCATCCCTGGTGGCCAGGCTTCCCCTTTTCTGCCTGCCTGGTAGCAGCATGGGGCATGAGTGGGGCCTCATCCCAGCCGCCTTACTGCAGCACATGCAAGGAGATGCCCTTTCCGTTTGGATAAACCATCAAGCTGCAAGGATTTTAAAAAAACTTATCCAGTTTGGCTAAGCCTTTATGGATTAGCGAAACAGGCTGGGGAATTACCAGAAGTTGCTGCCTGTCATGGTGTCTGGTGCTTCCTTCTGGGGCCAGGAACATCGGCTGCCCTGCCCTGCTTGCGGGAATTTCAGCAGTTTCACTTCCACACCCAGCCCGGGGCAAAATGCCTGTAAGCAGCAAGAACAAAAAGTAACGGTTTAAAAAAAAAAAAAAAAAAAAAAAAAAAAA
>VZSF01008902.1:0-22350 GCA_013398295.1 Chionis minor | reverse complement strand
TAAAAAAAAAAAAAAAAAAAAAAAAAAAGAGACACGAGACACATGTCACAAGTATTTCATAATTCAGAAAAGATTTACCAGCATAGGCTATGGCTGACTGAAAATGAATAGGCTTTGACCAGGATTTGGTGTGAAGAGAATGTGTAGCCTGTTCTTCCTGGGTACGGTCGGTAACGGCGGACTCCAGGAGGATGCCAATGTTTGAAGGGGACAGGAGAACTCCTGCTTCATTACAATCCCCTGGAGGGTCCAGCCCTTCTCCCCATACGGGATCCAAGCCTGGTTGTGCCCAGGACAGCAGTGCAACACTCCGGCTGGTGTCTGAGTGGTATTGCCATGGGCACCGGCATCCAGCCAGGCCAACTGGGGACCTGCCTCTCTGGAGTGACCAGCATCCGACGCATGGGTCCCAGCTGTGTCAGAGAGCCGAACACGAGGCAGAGGCAGCCATGGTTTGACTTCAGACCCACCTGTGTTTTTCTGTATCAGGCTTGACTGCTGTCAGCCTTTTCCCATCCATAGAAACCCCGTACATACACAAAGTCTTATTAAGAAAGGATTGGTCTGAATGTTGACACATGTTTTGGGGGCGGGCAACCTTCTTTTAGCTGAACTCCTTCATCCACCTCTAGTGCCTCCTCTGCCCCAAAGAAAGGGCTGTTCTCATTCACCTCTTTCACTGCAGTTAATTAGTAAGTCTGAGCCAACCCGCCCTCTGGAGCTGGTAGTTCCCTTAATCTCTCTGTTGCTAGGGCATGCCGACATGCTCCACTGGTACCAGTTTCAGCATGATGCGGGGGATTGTGGAAAGAAAGGGGAAAGGGCTGATCAAACAGAGTCCGATTGAAAAAAAAAAAAAAAAGAAGAAAAAAAAAGAAAAAAAGGGGAAAAAAAAGAAAAGAAGCTCTTTTTGATGAGGCTGAGAAGTTCACAATGGGGGAAAGCACAGGGTGAATGATAAGGCCTGAAGGAGCTCATTAAATTGAGGCAAGCTGAGCGTAGTTATCTTATTTCACTCCCTTTCTCCTGCCACCCCCATGATGGAGAACTCTTTTATCAAAGTAGGGGGGCAGGATCACTTCCTTGCAAAATGTTTGATAGAAATAAATGTATAATTGTTTTCCTGAGAGTTGTTTTTGTAAATCGACACTTTAAACATTTGCAAAGCAAGCTGGAGCCTCAGTGAAGGGTGCTGCTCCACAGAAGTGTCGGCTGCAGGTGAGAGAGGTCCCATCGCCGTTTCCTCCTCTCAGCTCATCCAGCCTCCTGAGGAATAGCAAGATAAAAGGTAAGTAGGACACATGCACCTCAGGGAAAACAGAGGTCAAATCTGAATGCAAATGCGAAATATTTGCCTTGGAAACGGTGTTGCTTACTTCATTTGATCTGCACCAGCCTTTACAAAACCAGAGTGAGTATACAATTCTGAAAGATTTGTGCATTGAAACAAAGGGTTACCTAGCAAAACCTCACTCAGCTCTTTCCTCGGGATCTCTGGCAAGTGCCTTCCCTCTGGCTGCTGCCAGTGTTTGCTGCCTCAGGAGAACAGGGGTCCCACCGCAGCATGTCTCAGCGAGCACAGGTATCTTGAAGAGCTAGAGAAAGCCAGAGGCTGCAGGCTGGTAGGGAAGCTTCTTAGAAGGCCTGTGTTCAGCAGAAGAAACCAGGATAGGGCTTAATCCCTTGCTGGCAACAAGGACTATGGCAGAGTTCGGTAACTGACAGCGCATTCTTTCCTTTAATCTGAAAATTAGCCAGATTGATTATCAGAGCTGTATTTTGAGAGGCTGCACGAACGATGGATCACAAAACAGAAGTGAGCACCTGCCCCACACATCCTCTTGCTTGTGAGAGTCATGAGATGGGCACTCACTTTGATGTGAGGCTTCTCTTCTTGCGGGGGCAGAAAGGGGTGGCGAGACGGTGGTCCTGCTGGCCAGCACAGCGCTGGGCACTGGGGAGGGGGCAGCAGTGGCAAACAGCATGTTTTCTCTGCAAAACCTTGCCAGCCTTGGCTAGAAAATTTCCACAGATTCTTGCTGGTTTCACTTGATCCCTTCCTCCCTGACCTCCCCAAAGAAGGCTGTTTTTTGGAAAGCCACCTCATAGTTCTTATTAAAAAACAATCCATTATTGTAAATAATTATGTTAACCTCCCTTGCCTGGAGGTCCTTCTCCCCACCTTAATACCTCCCTCTGGCCAAGAATTCCCCTCTCGCTGTGCAGGTGAGGCACATGGACTGCTCACTTCTACTGCAAGGGATAAAGTTAGCTATTTCCAAAGATAAGGTCAGCCTTTAAATGTGCAAATATGTTTTTACTAATCTCTTCTCTTGCTTCTAGTAATTTCCCCTCCCCTCCAGCTATAGGAGCACACAGGGACCCTTGCTGCATGGAGAGTGCCAGATTTTCCACATGGCAGCTCAGCCTGAGTACGGCTTTACCGTTTTAATCTCTTTCAGGTATCAGCCCATCCTTCTTCAGGCTGTTGTAAGACAATCCTTTTTTTGCCACAGGATTCCCTCTGAAGAGGGATCAGGTGTTCGACATCTAGTACATTCCCCACTCTAATTTCTCCATCCTCCAGTCTTTCTATCACAGCTTTTGCCAGCAGGACTGTAGCCAAAGGTACGATGTGACATGGTGGGGCGGGAGGATGTCACAGTTGTCCCGTATTTTGCCTGGCTGAGATATGCTAGCAAACAGGCTGGTTTTGCTAATATAATCTGAACCAGTAAATGCATTCCTGATATAAACATAGCTTCAGATGATGGGACGTACTGGTAGGGAGTTGTTTGCTAGGGACCTTTCATTAATGTTGATTGTCATATATTTGGGGGTGTGTGTGCACAAACGATAGCTCCTTCAGTCACCCCACGCATCTCCACTCATTCAGGGTCTCATGCAGAGCAGGCAAATGCAAGTTCAGTGAGGCTTTGTTTGCTCAGTGTGATAGGGATTTGTAAAAAAGAGATGGAGACATAGGCCATGGATAGGCCATGGCAGTCTTCTGGCAGAAGAGATCTCATCCGTTACCTTACACCACTATCTGGTTTAATGTCATTTTATACTCATTTTGTACCTGGTGTTAACAGTGGTAACAAGTGCGGGACAGTGGAGAAATTGTCTATTGTTTGGTGGATTTAATGCCCCCCTTCCATCTCTTTGCCAGCCTGACAACACACTTCTATTCCTTCTTTCCAAGCATGGTGGGTTTTTTCCTTGCTTCTCAACGAGTAGTCTCCCATGATTCCTTATAAAAATGGGAAATATCTCTCTTTTGCTTTTTAGATGTGATATGCTGTATGCCTTTGTGCATTAGTCTCTTTACACATGGATCACACACTATTTATGCATATTGACACAGAGAAGAAGTAAGACAAAACAAGATCCAGTGGCTGAAAGCACAACAAATTCAGACGAGAAGGCACGTTAAGAGTGGCTGAACATAGGAACACTGTGCTATTGCTGCAATTTGCCCAGGCTGAGCAGGAGAGATAATTTTTCTACCATGGAAAATTGTCATGCTAAAGTTGGATAACAACTCTCTTGGAGGAGGCCAACACAGACATTATCGTTTGCTCCTGCTAGTGTTAACCTCTAACAGTCCACAAATATTGTGTAAGTTTCCATATATCGCAGTGTATCAGCAGGGTATTCTGTTACTTGCTTTATGATCTAGATCATTGCTTTGGCTTAACAGCAGTTAGCAGTGGTGAACACATCCCAGTCTAGGGTCTGGGAGGTGCCTGGGGTCTCAGGCTTAACTAAAACCCATGCAAGGCTGTCTTCTCCACTCTGACAACTGGCTGACGCTGCAAAAAACACAGGAACCCTAAAAACAAAAGCAGCAGAATGGGAAGGAAGGCGACTCACAGCTAGGCATGCAGCCAGCTTTCTCTGCTTTTTTCTTTGAGTCTCCACTTCTGGAAGTCCCTGCTTGCATGGCCTTACTATCAACTGATGTTTTAGCTGTTCATTTATGGTGAATCATAACCAAAGGGAACCGAAGCGCTATCTGAAATTTGCTTCCTCTTGGGCAACAGAAGGACTGTCTGAACTCCTTCCCCTTTTGGCTGCTTCTGGTGCTCTTTTGAAAGAGGACCATTATAGCGGTGTAACACTGCTGTATTTACAGCATTGCTGCTACAGCTTCGGCTTCCTCCAGCAGCGAGCTTTTGAGTGTCTCTACTGATGAGAAGAATATGTGACAATGGAAGGTAAGCTAGAGTTTCTGCGCAGGCAGGATTTTGGCTTGATTACCTTACTAGTGAATTTTGAGTTTTTCATACGTATGAAAACAAAAACATATTCCCTACTCCATCAGCCTAGTCTGTTCTGCCTTCAAGTTCGTCAGGCTAGCTGAGAGGGAAGCCAGCAAAAAAAAAAGTACCCAAATGAGAAAAGATGTTTTTCTAACAAGCAGTCAAGGTGACCTTGAAGAATATTTCTGGCTGTAAACATTTCTAGCATTTGGGACTATGTAAAATTCAGATCTGGGTTAGAAGATTTTGTGTGCACCCATCACTTATGGTAGGGACAGGAGGTTAAACAAACACTCACCAGTGGAGACTGAATGTTCCCAGGTGGAGCCTAACAATCGGTAAGAGGTGGAGACAAAGGTCAGGCTTCTGAACTTTCCCAGACCAGGATAAACCAGTGGTGATTCCATTAAAGCCACTTACTCAGTAATTAAAAGCATGTCATTTTGGACCTTGGGCAAGTGAGAAGTTTTAATGATGTAGAAAGCACCTTGGAGAGAACAGCAACGAGCGTTGGCTATCCAAAAACCAGAGAGTTCATAGGAGATGTAACAGTAGCTCAACTCGGAGAAATAATAAGCTCTTCTTTGTGCACAGCCTCAGGGGGAAAAAAAGCATGCAGAGACTGGGCTAGATGTGCGAGGACAAAATCATGAAGGTCAAGCAGCAAAATGCTTTCCAATGAGCAAGAGACTTTAAAGTAACAAGTAGTTTTTCCATCACTATTTTAGCAGCAGGAAGAAGATCCAGGCGACTGAAAACGTGCTCTCCAGCGGGGAAGAAAAGCTATGGACAGTTGGTGGCTAGAGTCCCAAGGTGTCTCGTACCTTTTTTGCATTTGTTATCACTTCAGACAAATATTGCAATCAATGTTAATGAAAGGGGCTGGGGGGAGATCACAAAACTAGAACAAAGACTAGATCAGAAGATCCTTCAGATAGTGTTCAAGTCAGTTGGGCCAGATGGATTTCCTCCTAGGGTAATCGCTGGTAACTAGGGTAATCCTCCAGTTATTTAACCACCAAAGCGCTAAGTATAACCTCGCCTGGCTTCTGGGATGTTACAGAGCCCAGAGATTGTACTTGGAAGCCTGGAAAAGTGCACACGTAGTTCCTGTCTTTAAAAGGGAAAAAAGGAGGAGCTAGGGATTACAGATTGTTCAGTTTAACTTCAATTCCCGGAAAAATACTGGAACAAACAATCAAACTTTGGTAAGCACCTAAAACAAAACAAAGAGATGAATAATGGCCAGCATAGATTTGTCAAAAACAAATTGTGTAAAACGGGTCAAATTTCCTTTTATGACAGAGTGAAAAAACCTTGTTGATAAGGGAGAAGCAATAGTAGTCCTGTATTTTGACGGCGGTGAGACTTTCGTCACAGTGTAACATGATTCTCCTAAGCAAATTAAGGGAACCTGTGTTAGATGGAGCTGGTCAAGGATGATGCAATATTGATTGGAAAACTGCACAACCAGAGTAGTTATTAGTTATGCTTTAACAAGGGAAAGGTGGATCAAGAAGAGTTGCTGGGTCAGTCTGAACTAAGGGGGTTATGAACAGCTTGGACAATGGAATAGAGAATGTCATATTACTGGCTGCCACAAAGGTGGAAGGGGACTGTGGGTATACTGAAATATAAAGCTGCAATTAACAAGTATTTAGACAAAGGGTCTTAAAAATAGGATTCATTTCGGTAAGGACAGTTCTCTGTTTCTGTACCTGGGCATCACTAGGAATAACTAATTCTATTTATACAGGGTGGTGAATTTTTGCCCAAGTAACAACTCTGCAAAAAAAGATCTGAGAGATGTTCCAGGTCACAATCCAAATATGAGTTAATCGCTAACGCAAAAAGGGCAAATGCCCTACTAGGATGTGTGCATAAGCATGTACCCTACCAATGATCCTTCTGCTCAGTTCTCTGTGAGGCTGTGGTTGGAGTCTGATGTCCAGCTGTGGGTGCTGTGCTCAAGACAAGGTCCAGAGGACCGCCAGGGGATAATCAGAGTTCTTGAAAACCACAGCTGGGAGAGAAGAATAAGCAAACCGCCTTTCCTTGGTCTAGAGAAGACTGAGGGAGAGAGGGTTACCGCTGTCAAATATGTGAAAGGTGGCTGGGAAGAAAAGGGGAATAAATTGTTCTCTGTATCCATGAGGGACAGGACAAGTAATGAGCTTAAATTACAGAAAATGAGACTGAGGTTGGATGTTAGAAGGTGGCAAGCAGTGAGGATAATGACACACAGAAGTATTCGAGGGGGTTGTGGAATCGCTATCCTGCGTTTAGGAAGGGGTTAGACAAGCATTTGCCAAGTGACAAGTATAACGATCCTGCCTTGGGACATGAGTCTGGACTAATTGATCATCTGAGATCCCTTCCAGCCATATAAATCTCTGATTCTCTCCTGGCTGCTGGAGGAAGCAAGTCTGACGTTGTGGAGCATTGCAAGTGCTCCATGTTTGTGGTTTGTAATGCTCTCGTTTGTGAGCGAGAGCCAAGAGCGCTCCTGCAGGAGCTGCATGCGCTGCTTTCTGGTTTGGAGGAAAAAAGTTGCAGTGGCAGGGAAACTCATCAAAGACTGAGACATCCTTGGACTATGAAAATACAGTCCTGCGTATTTTATCTCACATTTAAATGTCTCTGGTCCTTATGTGGTGATGATATGTGACACTAACCTTGAAAGCATCGATCAGCATAATACCCTGTTATGCTGAAACTCACTCGTACTATTCCTAGGACCGCACGCTAATCACAGCCTCCTGTAGAGCCAAGCAGAGCTGGCTGTCCTGCTCTATATAATTCAAGACTGCTTGCTTCCATTTTGGTGGGAACCAGAGGCCAGCTCAGCCCACAACCCTGGCACAGGTGACGCAGGCCGGCAGTAGCCGTGCTAAAGCTGCCACAGTCTCCGTCAAATGCCAGGGAATAGAAATGTGAGCAATTGTTTTTTATCTGGAGTCCCCGCGGGCCGTTAGGGACAAAGCTTGCTAAAGATTATTTTCTGCAAGCACTTCCAGAAGTTTGTGTTTCTCTAGGAATTCAATGGAAGATATGTAGAAAAGGGTACTAGCAGGAAGGACAGAAAGGACAGAATTTTTTTTTTTTTTTTCCGGTTTCTAAAGACAGCTTTTACAAACATCAGTATATAAATAGAAAAAAAGAAAAAGAAGGCTTATTTTAAAGAGGTAGCTAACCCGATGTCCCTTGAAAAAAATAGCAGAGGGCAAACACTGAAGTCCTTTAACTCAGCGTCATAATTTATTGCAGGTTTCCAATTGTGAAATCTCTCAGCGACGTGGGACAGATGTTATGGTGAGGAGAATAAAACAAACAGACAACGAGATGGGAAATGCAGAGAAGTTGAAATGACACCGTGTTGTAATCCTTATGGGAAATCTCCACACGGCTTTCCAAAATACTGTGCTGGTGAGCAATTAGGAAGCTAGACAAGCTATATAAACAGAGCCACTAGAGGTCTGTAACCGTTCCCATGCAGCTTCCACAGTGAACATCAGTCTCAAGGGCAGCTTTAGGGAGGGGACCCTTTCTGCCCACCATCTTCTAAATGATCCCTTTAATATTCTGTCCAGAGCTATTTGCGTAAGAAATGCACACAAATGGAGGTTTTCCAGTGCTTGTTCCTGTTCCTATGGCAGTAGATCAAAGGCAATAACAATACAGAGTTAATTAATTCAGGAGAAGGAATTCCCACTTGCAGCGGTCTTAACCCAGCAGTGGAGGGAAGGTGTCAATCATAAGGGCAAAGGTGCTGAAATTGGCATGGATTTGTGGGTTGCTGTTTTGTTTTTTTTTTTCCCCCCACTAAGGAGTTCAAGAGGGGAGTTAAATAGTAAATGTCACTTGAGCTTCAGAAAAAGCAGTGTTTTATATATAACCAACAATTTATAAGTGTGCATGGACCATCCAGTTGCAAGAAACCTGGATGAAAACTAGGCCTACAGTCTTCCAAAAAGAAACTGCTCTGAAGGAACTGTATTTCCCCATCCAGGTCAAATTTGGAGAACACCCCTCTCAGCCTTGCTCCAAGTGCCCATCCCCACATCAAAGACCAGCAGTGTCCTCAAAGGCAGCAAAACTCGCCAAAGGGAAAGTTGGAGAGGACCTCACCTCCGCCTGCAGCCTTCCAACTTTGTGTAAATCACAGGAGCAGAGGGGACGAAATGGTTGGGAAGAACCAAGAATTACTGGCTTATACCCAGAGGAGTGCAGGCAAAAATCCTTGGGCAGAGCTAACAACAGATAAATGAAGAAAGACCTTTTGGGAGACAGAGCAAGGGGATGGCCACCAGGGCATCTGGGCTTTCTAGAATGGCTCAAAGACCAGAAGGAAAAAAAAAAGAGGGATTCTGTTGATTTTACTTGAACTAGAAATTACCATGATAGTAATCTGAAGCAAATCTAGAATGGGTGATCTTAAAGAGGCTGTCAGAAAATGAAAAAAATGGAAAGAATGACTACTTGCCCATCAAAAATATATTGTCCCTGAGTGGAAATAGTATAGGATAAAGGACCACACATTAAGCAAAATATATGGAATTCTGCTGATGTTAAATGAAGTAATTTCTTCAGATGTCTTCAAAAAGACATTTTTTCTCCAACTAATGTTCTAAAATAATGTTTCACTCATACCAGTGGCAAAGGTCCTGTTGACTTCTCCTTAAACAACTGCAGAATATTAAATGTGAAGTCATTTTAAGAATCTGTTATCCTTTTGGCTTGTATGCCCTTAGTTTCCTTTTCATATGCAGCTCACCTAACCTGGCCTGCATTTCTTTCTCAACACGGGGGAAGTGACCCACAGGATCCTGTGTGTGACTTCTGTGGGCGTGCTCCCAGCAGGCAGCACTGAGAGAACAGAGCTCTGCTGAAGCTGATTTTGTAGAAAACATGTTGAATCCTGTGGCCAGTACATAGTTTGGGGTAGGGCGCCAAATACTTCCAGGGCTGAATCTGCCCACCTGAAATCGCAATGAAGATAATTCTACCTTGGGCAAAAGAGGGACATGGGGTTTGTATCCAGCTAGAGCAAGCTGATGATTTGTCTACCGCTCTGTAAAATAGGCATTAATTAGAAAAAGCACATAAAAAAGGACCCACTTATATCTGATGGCCTTGCCTGCTGCAGGCATCTTACTCATATGTGCAGAAATCCACCACGCCAGTTGATTTAAAAATTGTTTCCTACCTGCAGCCTGTCTCATCTTTGAACTCCAGCTGACACCGTCTCAATGGCACAAAACTTTACGGTTCTGACATACGAGAAGGGATCTTTACATTACAGCATCTTACTGCCGATCTTGCCGGTTTTAGCTGGAATCATGCATGCCTTCCCAGCACCGCACATGGTAAATGTTCTTACCTACACAGAGACCTCTGTGTGTCTATTCATTCAGAAACACCATCTGTGCCCACATCGGGGCTCACGCCAACCGACGTGCGTGTGGTTTCTCATCATATATGTTCTCACTGAAAGAGGAAGGTGAGGAAGAATGGGCCTTTTCATTTCTAGGAAGGCCCTGAACCATCATGTTGTATAGAGATCTGGAAAAATGTAGTGCTGCCGTTTGGAGGAGGGTTAAGGGGATCAGAAGAGGGTGGCCCCTTCATGCTGGCATAATTTAATTTCTCTATTTACTGGATACTACCCTATTAAACACCTTGCAGCGTGGCCAAGGACAGGTTCTATAAGGCCTCATTGCACTCCCTTATGAAACCTGATTGAAAATACTTGACAACTTCAGATATGTTTTTGGGGGGTTATCATGTATATATGATATATATGTGTGTGTTATCATGTATATATGATATATATGTGTGTGTATATATATATCTTTTTATGTTTTCTTGGGAGTTATCGTTTTCATGGTCTTCTGTGGGAGTTCAGTCCCTTTGCTAAGACATTACAAGAGCTTTCTCATATGGTACTGGGTCAGATGCCAGAACTGGTCAGTCCGGTCTTCCATAAAGCACTCCCTTGGGCTGCAGGGGTTGGCAGAAGACCTGCCAAAGACCCAGCTTGCACTAGAGCCAGCCTGCGTGAGAGAGGACAGCCCAAAAGCCGCCATCAGGTAGGACCTGTATGCTGTAAGAGCAGGGGGAACGGGGTAAGTCTCACCCCCAGGGAGCTTCCAGAGGGAGGTGAGGTGATGCCTGCTGGTGACATTGCCTTTGAGAGCTTAAAATTCATTATTTAAAAAGCGTTATTTTTGGTATCTTATAGCCAGCAGGTTCTTTTCGCACAGAAGCCCCTCAGCACTGCACTTCAGATGTTACTGGATTTTGCCAGTACAGTTCCAGGGAGAGTCTTTGGGCTATTTGCTTCATAGGTGGAGCTCAGAGTCAAATTACTTACCATAACCTGAGCTTTAAACGTTTTGCATGTTATTAAGAAAGCAAGATGCAGCCTGCCCTCTTCCCCACTCCTTTCTTCAGGGTGGTTATAGTACTGCACATACAATACAGGCACACTGCCTTTTAGCTACAATACAATACAAAAACATAGCTACAATAGTGTAATTTTTTGTGTTAGTAACACATGTAAAAAAAATGTGTGAAGCCTAGGAAAGTATGCGAAGACTCATACAAGTTCTGTGTTTCATGGTGCTGAGGTACGAGGCTGGCACACCACACTGTAGTGCGCAAGCTTCTGGCTTTCCGAGCCAGCCTTTAAGAAGACGGCTGAGGCGCATATTCCTCCTGTGTGCTGTTTGTCTTGTCAGGAATGTGCTAAAGACAAATTGCTGTGTACTTGTAGTGACGGCTGGAGTTGTCCCAGTCCCCATGTGAGTGAGCTGAAGGCATTCTGCTTTTCTGTGGTCCCTGATAAGGTGGAACCGCCTGTTATGGATGGCTCGGGTCTTTCTCAGGGTCATCATTGGGAAGGGCAGGCTGGTACCTACGCTGTGAACTTCCATACGTTAGGACATCTGGAATTCCTTTGTTTTACCTTAAATTTGAGTTTTCTGAGGATGAAAAGGGTCTTGATGTAATTTTATTTTTAATGCATAAATGCACTGAAGGAAGTATTTTTACCTGTAAGGTAACGATTGACACTCTCGGGTAGATCTGCAACTTAAGAATATCTTTTCTTGAACTCAGTGCTCTTCCTCTACCCTTGCCATCCTCCTTTGCAACCCCAGAAGGGTGGTATGTTCCTGATGGCTGCTCTAAAATAATCATCCAGCAGCAGGGCCAACTTCTTACCTCAGCTGCATTAATGAACCCCTTTAAACAACCAGTGCGAAGCAGTGGGTGATTATGTGAGCAATATTCAGCCACGTCTCTGTGCTCCAGATACTGGGTTGGTTGTGAAGCGGGCAAGTCTCCAAAGCTGCAATTGCATTCCTTTTACCACTTTCCCATGCCAGCTGTCTCAAGGAGCTGTTACAAGAGGTGGTAACCAGGTGCCCCAGGAGAGCTTTCGCTCCCTCCTTCCCCCTGCAATGCTCTGGATATCTCACCCAGTGAGGGAAACACTATTAGAGTATTAGGTCATCTCGGTGCTTCCGGAAACTCCCCTTTTCTTGACCGATCCTCCTGTGGCTGGCTAGGCTGATTCCCAGGTCCTGGTGCACCAGGGTTATGGCTAAGTGTGTGAAATAAAGGCGGAGAAATGAGTGGCTACATCGCAAAAGCATATTCTGTTGACTGGACGTTTTGTTTCGCAAGGCTGATTGAGACAATCTGAATCATACTGTTCCTCCCACATAGAAATCCCCTTCTGCTATAGTTATGCCTTGCATACCTAATAGGTTAGTAATCAGCGTAAAGCAACTTCTCTGCAAAGCTGGGGAAAACCACATATCCTAAGCCGTAGTGGCCAAATGCCACCATCTTCAGCTTTGGCCCCGAAGAGGCATCTCAGATATTGACACCATGGTAATAGCTATGAGAAGTGCCAGTGGAAAATGATTTGATGCAAAAAGTGCAGTTACCTCTCCCTTAGACAGCCAAGAATAACTGGAATGTCCTGTTAATATTTTGGTTACTCCACACACTTTCACACGAACCTTGCCGGGAGTGTGGCAGCAGCATAACAAAAGCAGAAGAGGCTGTGGGATCATTCACACCTACCTGCTGCTCCTTATGGGCTCATTTGGTCAGAGGGGCCGGACATGGAACCATCTCCATCTCCACTGTGCCTCACGCCTGACGTTCCTGGCTGTCTCAGCAGGTGAGTGAAGGCTTTCTGAAGCAGGCCAGGAGCCGGCAGGCTCAGTGTCCTCATGCCCCCACAGCAGGTTCAAGGCATACAAAACAAGCACCATTTTACTTACCTCCTGATGGAGCCTTTCAGGTGTCCCCATGCCACGGTCACACGTGAAACTCAACTGTGGGTCACCGCTTCAGGCAAATGGGTGGAAGGGAGCGGGATAGCAGGAGCTGAGAAGAAGTCGGAAGCATCTGATAGGTTGGTGGCCAGGAGCTGTCAGCCACTTTATCCGGAGGCTTGTGTGTGTGTGTTGCAGTATGCAGCAGAGGGTTTGGGTGCTGATCTGTGGTGTGATATGGGATACAGAAGAAAATTTTGGCAGCATGTGGGAGAGATTCAGGCTGTGAAGAGTGGGAAGAGCTGTCTCGGGAAGATCTTTTGTGTGCAAGCTCCTACAACGGTGTCCTGGTTTCAGCTGGGATAGAGTTAATTTTCTTCCTAGTAGCTGCTGTGTTTTGGATTTAGTATGGGAATAACGTTGATAACACATTGTTTTAGTTGTTGCTATGTAACAATTCAAGGACTTTTTTTCAGCTTCCCATGGAAGCTGAGAGGGAGCATAGACAGGACAAGCTGGCCAGAGGAATATTCCATGCCATAGTGCTCAATATATAAACGGGGGTTGGCAGGAGGGCAGGAATCCGTGATCGCTGCTTGGGACAGGTTGGGCAATCCATCATCAGGTCGTGAGCAATTGTATTGCATCACTTCATTTTGTATATTCTTTTATCATTATTATTTTCTCTTCTGTTATTGTTCTATTAAACTGTCTTTATCTCAGCCCACAAGGGTTTTTTTTATCCTTTTTCTCCCTCTTCTCCCTACCCTACTGGAGGGGCACAGGGTGAGTGAATGTTTGCGTGGTCCTAGCTGCCGGCTGTGGTTAAACCATGACAAATGGGAAACTGCCACCCTTTTCCCCTTGGGTGTCTGGGAATACAGAGGCTGTGAGTCCTGTAGATCAAGCTCACGGGTTTAACTCATGGAATTCAGTGCGTTTTCATAGGGCATGTCTAGCCCAGCAACTTCCAGGATGGTTTAACTGTGCCAAAACCACTCCTGCAGAACAGGAGGAGTATTTCCAGCAGCTGCTTGAAGGCAGGTAAAGAAGTGGGGTTGGTGTGGCCATAGCCCCAGGTACCCACCATGCTGGGACTGTGCGGGGAAAAGTGGGAAGGGTGGCCGGTGGGGACACCAGAAACATCCATCTGGGCTCTGCTAATCCGCCTTCGCTCGCCCCCAGCGCCGGCTCTGCTCCGCCATCGGCTTTGCTCTGCCATCGCCACCTCATCCCGCTCTCCCAGAGCTTCCAGCCTGGCTGAGCGGCCGCCGGCCCTGCTGCCAGCCTGTCCTCGTCCAACCAGGCGAGCACCCGCCCGGCACCCACCTCCCCACTGCCCACCGCCCTCAGCAGCGGCCGCCAGCCAGCCACGTCGTTTATTTTGGAGGCCGGCGCTAATCCCCTCCGCCCTCGCGCCCCTCGGTTTACAGTACCACAGCCGCTTCCAGCTTGCGATAGCGGGGAGGCCGCCGAGTGACCCCGCATTAGTGTAAATATTTTGCTTTTGCTGGAAGGAAATGTGACATACATTTGGGGTGGAAGTTATCCAGAGGCTGCGGCCCCGGGAGCCAAGCCGCTGAGAAGCCCTCGCCGCGGTGGTCTCAAGGTACCGGCGCTGTCAAACACGTTGGACTTTACCCCCCACTGCGCCCCGGCGGGGGGTCGAACCCACGCGCCTCTCGGTGACAGAGCAAGGGCGGTCGGGGGTCAGCGTGGGGTGCCTGTGCACCTGCCCACACCTGGGGAGCGAGGGTGCCCGTGCTCCCCAGGCACGGCACGGCACGGCAGGTCTCGCCTGCCCTGGCACACAGCCTCTCGGGATGCCGAGCACCGGCACGAAGGCCCGGCGTGGTGGAGGGGGATGAGGGATGAACACAGGTGCTTTCCAGACCCCTGTGTGAGCTGAGAGGAAAGATGCCACCAGACAAAAAAGGAAAAAATGTGATTACTTTCGTGATTACTTTTCTCTCTTAATCCACGGGACTGTGTAAGCAGCCATGGAAGGCAGCTGTCCCTGGCCTCCTTGCTAACGAGCCTCGCCTGGCACCCCGGCCGGGCCAGGCTAAAGCCTGGATGGGTTTTACAGGCTTTCCTCCAGCTGAGCGGTGTTTGCCTGTCGGTGACACTTGCAACCACCTGCCTCAGTCTGGCTGCAGCGTGTGCTTAAAAAAGGAATGCTAATACGATGCTTTTTTAAAAGCATACTATATGAAGCAGCAAATGTTGCATTTTACATCTGATAAATGCTAATTAACGGTATTTCAAAGTACAAAACGGTGCTGGGATCTGCTGCATTGGCTGGAGAGAAATGTATCTCCCAGATTTAACCATAATCTTGCTGAATTATGCATTTGACTTGGCATGGCTGGTTAGCCCGGAGCGCTGTCTGCTCGTTGGGCATTCCTCCCTCGCGTACCGAGGTGCCGGCTTCCCGCAGCAGAGCCCAGCAGCCTCCCCCGGGACTCAAAGAGCCAGATTATCCAGAACGGGCAAGCTGCACCAAGTCAGGGGTTTGGTTTTGGTCAGTATCCAGAAATTAAGGCACTAACTTGTTGGGGTTTTAGGCCATGCCTAGGCCCCGGCCTGATAAACTGCTGCGAGCTTAATTATCAACCTTTGTTTCTCCAGACAGTCAAATTTGTTATGGAGAAAATGCATGTGTGTTGGATTCACTTGTGAAAGGCTCGGCAGTAGATAATTTAAAATCAAATTAAGGTGACGCAGCCTGCCATTAAACCCAAACCACGAGGTTCCCTTTCACAGAACAATGCTCCTCATGCACTAAAATAAAAGCTGAACCAACGGCACAGTAATGCTCAGCCAGTTCACAAAACCGTAGGGAGGCACATTGACTTTTTAGGAAGATCCCCAGTGAATGTTAAACAAACCCTGACGTTCCTAGTGCCGCTGCCTGGAATCAGCGCTTCGCTCCCCGATACGTGCAGAGATGTTTAAACAGCTCTTGCGGCGGCCGCTGACACCGTCATACCCGAATCCTGCCTGGGAGACCTCAGAAATGACTCATGGAGAGGGGAATTAACCCGTTACTTCGAGCATGCTCCCAGTGTGTCAAGCCAAAAAGCAGCGGAGAAGGAAGGCAATGAAATAAAAGTTTACAGAATTGGAAATTTTTTGGCGGGTGAAGATGTCTTTTCGTAAAATTAGAAATATACACATACATATGCACGCATGTACACACATATGTACGTGCACACCCTCTACGGCTGGAGAAAGAAACAGTAGGCTGCTGCAATCGAAGCGTGTGCCACACAACCCTCAGCAGGCCGTTACGTTCGCGGTGGAACACAATGTAGAAAACAAAGATGAGATGGGAGACTTCAAAAAACCCCAACTCCCTGAGGACGCTGTGGCACTCTGGTGGCTGTAACCCCTCCCTGCTAGCACTAATGTCTACGGCTGATTCAGAGATGGGAGGAATGGCTCCGATGGGAGTTGTCCCAACGAGGTCCTTGCAGGCTGCCCAACACTGAGCATTACTCCTGATCCTTTGGCTTTGTTCTAACTTGCGTAACTATGTTTTGCTAAATTAAACTGCTCCTACATTTCCTACAATCTATAGGCTTATTTTACTGTTAACCTCTCGCTGCCATAGCTATTTCTGGTGTTGTGGGACCCCAGTGAGCAGCCTTTGGGTGTGCTGGGCTACGGCAGCGCCGGTACCTCTCCTGAGAGCAGCCAGAGGGACAGGGTCCTGGTGTCGCGAGGCCGAGAGATGGTGAGTACCAGGCCAGCAAGGTGCAAGTCCGTGAACTCCCTGCTGCTACAGATGGGAAATGCTGGAAACAGGCGAAGGAGCTCACAGCCATTACAGAAAGGCTCAGTTCCCTGCCCAGCCGATGACAGACCTGTCTCCCATCACAGACTCTCTGTTTAACAACAGATTAACCACATTCTTTTGAGCTTTTCTTGCCCAAAGCAGCTGAAAGGACAGCCCACCAATACCAGCAGCTCTTTTTGATCTGCTTTTCCTTTGACATTGTCTGGGGTACTCTGTCCCTGCAATGTAAATTCATTCCTTTTTAATGCAGTTGGGTTGGATTTGGGAGGAGGGTGCCAGCCACCTAAAAGGCCAGCCAGAAGAGTGGCCATCTAAAAGACCAGTTGGCAGAGAGGTGATTTTAAGTGACAAAAAAAGTTGTTGAGAGTAGTTTGATCATTTTTTTGGGGGGTGGTGTTGGCACAAACGAAGAGCTCTGGACTCAGCAGAAACAGCTAATTCAGCCGAGTACCAAAACTGGTGCCAGCTCGAGATGAATTTTGCTGCTCTTCTTGCAGGTTTCATCCAGACTTGTCCCAGTCAGCACCAGGAACTGCCTCCAAGTGCACCTCACAAATGAAAACCGGCTAGAAGAGACTTGTGATACGTTTCCTATGTGTTTGCTTCAAACAAGGATGTATCCCACACCCAGAGTCCCAATTTGCCGTGCCAGTTCAAAAAGTCGGCTTGGTGTTAACACTGTCATAAAAGAGAGCTGGGGCAGCCACCAACCTGAGAAACCTCCCATGTGCACAAAAGTGTTCATGTTTGGGGTTTTGGCTCTGAAAATTATAGATGCAAGGGCAGCAGGGGGCCTGTGAATTACAGCTCCAGATGCAGCTTTCAGTGGTCAGAGCCATCTCTATATAAATACCTGTGATGAAGCACATCCTTAACTTTCTAAGCACAAAGCCCTTCCATACTAAGATTTGTATTTCAAGAAGAGAAAGACAGATACATGTGACGTGTTTCTGAGCTAGAAAACATGAAAAGTCATGCACAACATGGAAACACAGCACATTTGCAGAGAGGTAGCTGCGAGGGCTCTCTCCTTTCAATCTCTCTGTCAATCAACAGAAGAGATGCTTGAAGACTGAGCCCATCCTGAAACCCTCATTTTCTTTTGCAGAATAATAAGCAAATAGGTTTTAGCCTGTTGCCTGCAGGGAAATGGTTTTGTAATGGAAGGAGCACCCTGCACTAAATCAACAAACAAGAGAATGGCTGTGTTTGTTTTTCCATGTACTGGAGGTGAAGGTGCAACCAGGCTGGAGTTTCTTCACATCCTCGCCACTTGACACAGGGCAGGGGACAGGCACAGGCAGACACATGCAGAGCTGCACATCTAAGTGGAGGGAGCGTGTAACTGGCACAACAAAAACTTTGGCCTCTGCCTTCCCCCTCCACGCCTGCCGTGCCCTCCCTGTCGTGTGGTTCGGAGGAGTGGGAGATGCGGGACTCCTGGCACGCCCAGTGCTCTCCCCCTAGGCTGTACTTTCATGAATGCTTTAAGCCAGCACTTGCCACTGAAGGGAGCTGCCTTGGTGTCTCACTGCCCCCGGCTACTTGCTTCCACCCCTCAGCTCTTGTGCAATCACACCAAAGTGCATCTGCGGATGCAGCTGGACTACAACCAACCAACGACTGCAGAAAAGGAAGCTTTTTTTAAACCCAGCTCCGTTCCCCACTCCAGTTCACTCTCGTGCACTGGGAGCGATCCTTACATGCTTCTTTTGGCTTATGCAGACTGGTGTTCCCGGCCCTCTGGCCTGGGGCAAGGGATGACCGGGAGGTGATGGGGCATGCTGGCCCCAGGGCACCCCTGCCTCCCTGTGTGGGTGGCTGGAGAGGAGAGCAGCAAGCACAGCTGTGCTAATCAACCAGCAGGGATGCTGGTGGAGGTATCTAGTTTACATGCATTTATACACTCATATTAAATGCACATTAATACAGCTCATTTCACATAGGGTAAGCGGTTTTGCTCATTGACTCCGAATACAGAACTAATAGTACAATTTTCGACCACGTATGCTTTGTTGGTACGTCCAAAGGAGTGTGCCCAACAGAGGCACAGGCTCAGCACTGATTTGGAAAAAGAGTTATCTAGCCAGACAGAGGTATTTTTTCCTCCCTTCAGTTGCATTCCAGAGATAGCCAATTATTTGGAAGCATCTCGTGTGCTTAGTCAGTGCACGGAGAGCATTTGCAAAGGCAAGGGCAGGAGTGAGTTTATGTTTTAATGCTGTCTTATATAGATGTATTTGGCTTCTCCATATATTCCTAGCACTTGACCCATTAGCTCAAAAACAGGCCTACGGCAGGAATGAATGCTTTAAGAGAGCATATGCTACCAATAGCTGGCCATGTCTAGGACACCTGATGCACAGCTGTACGCCCATATGGGCTTATGCTTTTCATATATATTTCCTGTTGGCCCTCCTTGCTCCTCGCAGATAGAGGAGGCATTTCTGTGTGCATCTGCATGTGTTTGTGTATGCGTTCGGACAGGTACTCCCCTGCCTATACAAGTATTTGTAGATACATGCAGATATATATGTGCCCATACAGAGCCACATTACTAGTCACGTTTACCTCTGCCTATATACATGCCTATCCTGCCATGCAATCAACATATACACAAGTTTGCTGCAACAAGCCAATTGTTTTTTTTCTCTCCTGAATTGCCAAATGCTGGAAGCCGCAGGCTAGCTATTGTGGTTACCCTGATTCCCAGGTTTCTTCTGCAGTTGGCGAGCAAGGAGCACTGCAAGTTTCCTAACAACTGGGATGAAGTTTTGTGTAAATCACCTTCTAGGCATTAGACTTTTCCCAGCAAAAGAGGGGGGCGGGTGTTTAGAGGAGGGAGAGTTGCTCTCTTTGATGTGGGGATTAGTTCACATGTCAGTGTTATCCCCTTTTTTTTTTAATATGCTGTGATTTATAGAAGGGCAGCTATGAGAGATAGCCAAGGGGACACCCACGTGGGACTTACCGACAGACACCACCTCCCAGAAGATACGTATAACTGAAGTAGCTGGCAACTACTGGCAACAACAGAAAGACTCCAGTTGCAAAAAAAAAAGAAAGCATTGTAAAAAAATAACCTGTTTTGCCTAACAAATCCTTGCTAAAACTTAGGACGTGCTTTAATACTTACGGAGCAGCAACTGGTTTTCCCAACAGCAGAGGGGGAGTCTTTTTGCACATCCATAAGAAAGAAATTATAAATGCTTTTTTCCTGTAAAAAAATGCTCGGTTTGTATTTTCCCCTTAGAGAACACATCGCTAGTGAGAACAAGCGCGGCTCCAAAAATGATTATGCTCACTTGAAACATATTTAGCAATGTGACTGCTCCAGTCAGAGTTTCCATGCTCTCCTGCATGAATCTTTTATCAGTGCTTTAGAAAAACTTCACTTTTTGGTCAGAAGTTACGTGGTTGGTCTGCAATCCAATCTTATGTCTCTTAGTGTTGGAGGAAACTTTCCTGATGCTTTTCATGGGAACTGGATAAGGCTCTGACTTATTAGGCTAGAAGCCATATTCAGAGTAGCTTTGCTTAGCATATCTGAATTGTTTAGGCGCACTGCTTTGTGCAGTGGATGGCCTAGGGGCTGGCAAAGGAGGCAGCGATGAATACAGTAAGAAAGATTTAATTAGCTTTTATTTAAAAATAGTCTGTGTTGGTTTTTTTTTCAAAGTTCTATCTGTTTTGGCCCACTTCAGTTCCTAATTTTCTTATTTTTCCAGTTCTTTTTGAATGAAACCTTGATACATTCCAATAAAGCAAACTTTTTTTTTTTTTTAAATAAGGCAGTTTAATTTCCAGCCAGATCAGCTCTTTGAGCTGATTCCCTGCACTGCTCTTGAAGGCAGTAGGGGTGACAAGGCTGCGGCAGCCTAGACTTCAGAGGGACCTGCTGTAAAACTTTACCCTAAATCAGCAGTTTTATCATGTTGTTACCACAGAGGTAACGTGGGGTCTTCCTCGGGTGTTTCCCCCAGCTCCTCTCGCACCCAGATGCCCCCAGTCCCGCGTTCCCCTTCCATGCTGCTTTACGTGTGGGCTCCTCCCAGCACATCAGAGACTGCGAGCACCTTACCTCCAGGGACAGACAAAAGCCAAACCACTTCATTGCCGCTACGTTTCCACTGGCCTCCCGCTTTTCTCCTAAGCATAAAGAGGTCATTGTGTCACCCCCCCAGGAACCCATGACCGCCGCTGACAACCAAAGCGTGATGCGCGACGGGATGCGCCCCGCACAAGCGGGCTTTGTAGCCGGGGTGGCACAGTAAAGTGGCCACGTTCAAGTGTGGCCTCGCAGTGTGACTTCTCCCACCCCAGCCGGGGCTGCTCCGTGTGCTCTGACCCAAATGCTAATCACCCTGCTTAAACCCAAAGCAGACAAAAGCTCCTCTGGCGTCTCCCCGAGCCGTGCGGCGCCCTGGCCCAAGGCTCCTGCAAAGGTTCGCTGCGGCAGCGCGCTGGCACCAACAGGTCCGGCAGCGCGGCGGGCAGGTTTGGCTCTGACGTGCCCGCGGACGCACCGCCTCGCCTCGCCTTGCTACTTCTCTTTCGCGCCGCTATAAAGTGACAGCAAATACAGTGTTTCTCAGAAACGCACACAAATTAACATGTTACGTGCACATGCACCCTCGCGCCCCCCCCCGACAGGTAACAGTTCAGTAATTCAGAGCGATGTTTGCTTTCCCCCCAGCCCAGTGCGGGGTTGGGGATGGTAAGGGGTGTGTGGAGAGGGAAGGGTGACTTGGTGGACTGGAAATGATAACCCTTTCCACAGCCTGAGAAACATGCCACATATGTTCCTGGCAAGGAAGGGTATTTAAGAGACATGGCACGTGCTGCACTGTTTATTCTTCTTCACAGGTGGCCCACTGGGACCAAAAATCGAAACAATTTTAATAGAATCATGGAATAGTTTGGGTTGGAAGGGATCTGGATCTTTAAAGGTCATCCAGTCCAACCTCTCTGCAATGAGCAGGGACGTCTTCAACTAGATCAGGTTGCTCAGAGCCCCGTCCAACCTGGCCTTGAGTATTTCCAGGGACTGGGCATCTACCACCTCTCTGGGCAACACATTCCAGTGTTTCATCACCCTCATTGTAAAAAATGTCTTCCTCCTTGTTTTCTGCTTGTTTGTTCAAATTGTCAAAATATTTGACTGAATGAACATCAAGCAGTATCTTGAAGACAATACTTCATAGATGGAAAGAGAATTCATTGATCTCTGGGCTCCCCCAGAGATCTGTATTCCAGAAACGGAAAATCCTCCTCACTGTGGCAGGGTGGGCAATGCCAGAAGATGACAAACACAGACATCATCAACTCCTGTTTTCTTCTACAAACATGTTACCATTTGGGTGCTCAGACCTCTCGCCATTCTCACCAGTAGTTTGAACCCCTCCTGAGGGGTTAAATAAGTTTTTGCTTTAAATAAACAGGCAGCACTGGCTGATGAAACCCCAGTATTTATGCATGCATTTTGTTAATGCTTTCCAGTGAGAAAAGTCATTCCTGTATTATTCAGGTGTGCTCTCATATGGGAGAAACAGGATTTCTCAAGCCTCCACTTTGAACCAAGTTGGAAATATCCAGTTAAGAAAAGCATGTTAAATGCCATATATACTAAAGAGTTAGACAAGCCACTTCTCAGTAGCTAAATTTGAGTGTAGAGACTGTGACGAGAACTCAGATTTTATGATTTTTGGAGGCTTACAATTAAGAATTAAAAAATGTAATAAAATAGAAGGCAACAATCAAACAGCCAGCCAGTCATGCAGAACAGGCTTACACTTTTGAATGCATGAGAAAAGCAGAGAATTTGGAAAATGCTGTCAATTTTACTTGGGTTTTTTGTTTGCTTGTTTTTGAAAGTTATGTTGGTAATGATGGAGCTTAAAACAGAATAATATAAATAGACTGTAGTGTAAAACTTTGCCATGGTCTTTTCACTTAAACCCACAAAAATGCATGTATATGTTGGAGTTCTCAA
>VZSF01008898.1:198-53242 GCA_013398295.1 Chionis minor | reverse complement strand
CTCGCTTTGCCGGAAAACAGGCAAAAGAGGGTTGTTTTGGGGAGGGGTTTTTTTGTTGGTTTTCTTTTTCCAAGTGGCTTGAGGGAAAATGGGGGGGGCTGGAGCGGGGGTGGCACTGGGTACACGGCCGTGGGTCCCTGGGTGGGATGAGGGTGCTGTGGCGCAGCGGTGGTGCCGGCGTTGGGCTTATAAGAAAGATGGGGACAGACTTTTTAGTTGTGATAGGGCAAGGGGTGATGGCTTTAAACCAAAAGAGGGAAGATTTAGACTAGATCTAAGGAAGAAATCTGTTGCACTGAGGGTGGTGAGACCCTGGCCCAGGTTGCCTAGAGAGGTGGGAGATGCCCCATCCCTGGCAACATCCCAGGTCAGGCTGGACGGGGCTCTGAGCAACCTGCTCTGGTGGAAGATGTCCCTGCTGATGGCAGGGGGTTGGACTAGGTGGCCTTTAACGGTCCCTTCCCACCTAAACAACTGGGCGATTCTGCAAGTGGGAAGAACCATTCCCTGCTCCCTGTGTCCCCCAGCCCGTTTTTCCCCCCTAATGCCCCCCCTTGCGCGCAGACGATGCGGAGAATCCCCCGGCGCACCCGTGCCACGACAGCTCGCATGCGTGCGAGGGGACGGCGCGCTGCCAGCCCGGCGTGGGGATGGAGTACACGTGCGAGTGCGCGGCCGGATACCGCGGGGACGGACGGGGCTGCCGAGGTGAGAGGGGGCTGCGGGGGGGGTACGGGAGGGTCTGGTGCACCCTGTCCCTGGCGGGGCGCCCTGGTGGCCACAGCCATTTGGGGTGCTGGGACATGTCACAGCACCCGCCGTCGCAAGAACTCCCGGAGCTGCACTGAGGATTTGGGTGGGAATCACGGGGGAAACTGAGGCAGGGCGCTGGGGGCACCTGGGGAAGCGATCCAGGATGGAGGAGGTGGCAGACGTGGAACAGGCAGCTTGGGGCAGGGTGTCCCCCCCGCAGGCTGGGAGCATTTGGACCCCAAAAATGGGGTGCCCGGTGTCTCTCCCTTCCTCTAGACGTGGACGAGTGCGCGGAGGGCCTGAGCCAGTGCGGCCCCTTCACCCTCTGCGTGAACGTGCCGGGCAGCTACCGGTGCGAGTGCCGCAGTGGCTACCGGCCGGCGGAGGACGGGCAGGCGTGTGTGCGTAAGTGACAGCCCCGCCGTCCGGGGTCCCCCCAACCCCTCTGCCCCACGGGGCTCACCCCGGCCACCCCCTCACCCCCGCTGTCCCCGCAGCGCTGGCGCCGGCGACCGACCCCTGCGAGGACGGGAGGCACCCCTGCGCGCCAGGGGACCGAGCGCGCTGCCTGCCCCGCGCCGGGGGCCGCCCTGCCTGCGAGTGCCTCCCCGGCTACAGCGGCGACGGCATCAACTGCTCTGGTACGGGGGCGTGGGGGGGACCGCAGGGTGCCTGCCGGGGTGGCACCGCGCCGGGGTGCCTTGCCCGGCTGATCCCCATCCTCCCCGTGCCCAGACGTGGACGAGTGCTCCGAAAACCCCTGTCACCCCGCTGCCACCTGCTACAACACGCCAGGCTCCTTCTCTTGCCGGTGCCAGCCCGGCTACGAGGGCGACGGCTTCCAGTGCACGCACGGTAAGGCTGCCCAGCTCGCCACCGCACCGGCGCTGCCCGGAGTGGCTTCCACCATCCTCACTCTGCCGTCGTTTTGGCTCTCCCGACAGTGGAAGGGAACACGCAGCGACTGACCCCCTGCCAACACGACCGGCTGTACCCGCGGGCGGTGCCGCCGGGACCCTCACCCGTGGGCGACAGGCACGTGCCCCAGTGCGACGAGGAGGGCCGGTACCGGCCCCTGCAGTGCCACGGCAGCACCGGGCACTGCTGGTGCGTGGACGCCGCGGGGCAGGAGATCGCCGGCACGCGGACGGCGCCGGGCAGCACGCCGCCTCGCTGCGGGAACCCAGGTCAGTGTCACCCTGAGGGGACAAAGGGAGGTGGGTTGGGTCCTTGGGCATCTCCTTGGCATCCGATGGGATTGGCCGGTGCCGGAGACACCCTGGCTGGCAGCCTGGGTGGTGGTGGGTGATGAAGGGTGTCAAGCGGGTGCTGGAGCAGCAGAGCCCTGCCTGCCCCTGCCCATCCCGCATGGCTGCAGCACTTTGCCCCCAGCCACCGGCAGAGCAAACGGAGAGGACCCTCTGCCTGACCACCTGGCTGGGGGCTCCTCTGCCATGGCTTGGGTGCAGGGTCCTCCCAAATGGGTGGCCGGGCACCTCAGGGGGCTCCTGGGTCTTTAGGGCAGCCTGGCCCACAGGGTTATAGTGGCACTGGCCACTGGGGCACCTCCAGTGTCATCTTGCGATGGAGGGGACAGCCATGGGGTGCTGAGGGGGGCTGGAGAGGGGCAGCCCCCACCCCCTGGCCCCACAGGGGATGCCAGGCGATGCCGGCAGAGCATCGCCCACCACCACGCAGAGCCAAAGCCGGGTGCCAAGTGGGTCCAGGGGAGGTGCGCGGCACCCCCTGAGCCCGGGCTGGGGGCGTTTGCTGCCGGCAGAGGCCATCCAGCGGCTGACCCCCTGCCAACACGAGCGGCTGTACCCGCGGGAGGTGCTGCCGGGACCCTCACCCGTGGGCGACGGGCACGTGCCCCAGTGCGACGAGGAGGGCCGGTACCGGCCCCTGCAGTGCCACGGCAGCACCGGGCACTGCTGGTGCGTGGACGCCGCGGGGCAGGAGATCGCCGGCACGCGGACGGCGCCGGGCAGCACGCCGCCTCGCTGCGGGAACCCAGGTCAGTGCCACCCCGAGGGGACGAAGGGAGGCTGGGGGTGCCGTCCCATCCCCGCAGCACCCCAGCCCCATGGTGCCCCTCCAGCATCCTTAGCGTGGAGGGACACCCAGCAAGGAGAGGGGGACCCAGGGGCTCCGGGAAAGCCCTCAGTCCCCCAAACTTGCAGGCGGGGTCCGTGGCGGTGGGGGGGTGACGGTCGCCCTCCCCACGCCAGAGCCCACGGAGCGGCCCCGCAGCATGTGTGAGCGCTGGCGGCAGAGCTTGCTGGAGCACTACGGCGGCAGCCCCCGCCACGACCAGTACGTGCCGCAGTGCGAGGCGGGGGGAGAGTTCACCCCGCTGCAGTGCCACGGGGACAGCGGGTACTGCTGGTGCGTGGACGAGAGCGGCAGGGAGATCCAGGGCACGCGCTCGGAGCCTGGCAGCACCCCGCCATGTAAGAGCTCAGCACCCCAAGCATGACCACCCCACCACCCCCCTCGCCCTCTGGCACAGCACGGACTCCCGGAGCCGCACTCTGCTCCGGGTGCAGAGCCAAGGGGGACGATGCTCCCCGAGCCATCTCTCTCCCTGTCCCCACCCCGCTCCGTTTACATGCCAGGTCTCCCCAGCGTCGCACCACCCAGCGTCCGGCCCTCGCCCCGGCCCGACGTGTCCCCGCCGGCCACAGGGACCTTTCTGCTCTACGCTCAGGGACAGCAAATTGGCTACCTCCCGCTCAACGGCACGCGGCTGCAGAAGGAGGCGGCGAAGACCCTGCTCTCCCTGCATGTACAGTATCTCCAGCGCTGGGGGGGAGCAGGGGGAGCAGGACCACGGGAGGGACGCAGGGACAGGCGGCTCCGCGTCTCGCATCTCCCTGGACCGCTCTTGCCTGAGCGGTGGTGGTTTGAGGGGTCACCTCCGGAAAGGTGATGGTGGTTTGTGGGGATGTGCTGGCTGCCTTGGGGCTGAGATGGGAGGAAGAGTGCTCTCCCCTCTTCCTCCAGCCATTTCCAGCAGAGGAGCGGCTCACAGCCGGCGAAGGGAAGGAGCACTGGTGCTCCCGGAGTTCCCCGGCCACCGATCCCGGGCCCCGGGGCTGCCAGCTGCACGGCTCTACTGAAAAACTTGCCTTTTCCCTTCCTCGGATTCCTCTTGGAGCGTGGCCACGTGCAGCTCCAGCCAGGCCAGACTGAGGGAGAGGAACGCGGCCACGACCCTCCCTGCACCCCGGGGAACCGGAACACCTTGCCAAGTATTCCCTTTCCCCATCCCTGAAGGTCGTTCCTCGGGCTGGCTTCGCTGTTGGAGCTGTCTCTCCTTGAGCCAAAGGGTTTCAAACCCATCTGGACGTGGGTGTGTGCCTGCACAGCTGGCCTAAAAACCCTCTGCGGCAGGATTCAGCCAGGGCTGTGCAGTAGGAACCCACCGGTGTTGGGTTTTGCCGGGGAAAAAGGGATTTGAGCGTCATTCCCTATTGTTGCATCTTGCAGAGTGCTCCCGGTGCCAGCTGGTGGGATAAGGGTGCTCACTGAGCCTCCCGGTCACGGCCAAGGCAGGATTTCACCCTGTGTCCCTCTCCCAACCCTGGCAGGGCTCCATCGTGGTGGGGATCGACTATGACTGCCGGGAGAAGACAATCTATTGGACTGATGTGGCCGGCCGGACCATAAGTCGGGCGAGTCTGGAGCCAGGCGCTGAGCCGGAGACCATTATCAACTCAGGTGTGCTCCCATCACCAGTGACATCTGCCCAAAGCCACCATCGGCGGGGCCGCGCCGGTCTGTGCCCATCGCAGCGCTGGGGCTGTCCCGCTTTGGGGTCCTCCATCCGCGCTCGTGTCCCTTGGTGGTGGGTCAGGCAGGCCCGGGCGCTGTGACGGGTCCAGGAGCTTCGTGTCCCCAGCTACCGACCACGTCTGTCCCTCTGGCAGGGCTCATCAGCCCCGAGGGGCTGGCGGTGGACCACTTGCGCCGAGCCATGTTCTGGACCGACAGCGGCCTGGATAAGATTGAGAGAGCCCGGCTGGACGGCTCCGAACGGCGGGTGCTCTTTGACACCGAGCTTGTCAACCCCCGGGCCATCGCGGTGGACCCCGTCCGAGGGTGAGCAGCAGCAATTCCGGAGGGATTTGCACGTGAGGGCTTTGCAAGGTGCAAGAGTGGGATGCAGGCGGTGGTGCCAGACCCCATCCTGACCCTGGGAGCAGCTCTCCTAGGCGGCACACCCCGTAGGAGGGATTGGCTCTGTTCCCCACCTCCTCTTTTATTTAATAATTCAGGATTTGGCTAAACCTGCTATTTCGGTGTCAGGATGTATATTATTTTTCAAAGCTTTGAAACACGCCTGGCGTTTGAAAACACAAGCTGTGCCTCCAGGGTGCTGCTGCGATACAAAATGTGCTACTCCTAAGACTCACCCTCGTCTGGGAGCTGCAGTTTGGGTCGTAAACATGTTTGACATCATTCTGGTTTTCTTTTAGAGATTTTTTTTTTTTTTTTTTCCAAATCAAATGAAGATTTCAGGGGGAAAGCCAGGCCTCTCTCCTGACAAGAAGCAGTAACAAAGAGAAAGCCGATAATCCGCTCCCGCTCCTTACTGTTTGTTCATGATATGATTATTTTCCCAAGCAACCTTTACTGGACGGACTGGAATCGCGAAGCCCCCAAAATCGAAACTTCTACTGTCAACGGAGCCAACCGGAGAGTCCTGGTGAACAAGGACATCGGTTTGCCCAACGGCCTGACGTTCGACCCCTTCTCCAAGCTGCTGTGTTGGGCAGATGCAGGTAACTTCAGCCGAGGACGGATCAGACTCCGACACACTCCGCCTCGAGGGGAAAAACCAGCTATTTATGTCTTTCGCCCATTGCTACCTGTGGGCTTCTCCGCCCCCTTCCGCTGTCCTGCCCCAAAGGACTTGCTGTGACAGGGTCGGGGGGAGCCTCACAGTGGCGTCTACATCCTTAGGCTGGGAAGCTGTTTTAAAATTTACCAAATAGAGAGAATGCGTTTGGTGAGGCGTTTGGGAGTATTTTTTTGTGGCCTGGTAACTGTCTTTGTGTTTGAAAAGGAACGAAGCACCTGGAGTGCACCTTCCCCGACGGCACGGGCCGGCGCGTCATCCAGAACAACCTCAACTACCCCTTCAGCATCATCAGTTACGCCAACCACTTCTACCACACGGACTGGAGACGGTAAGGAAAGAAAAACCGCAGCTGGGAATGCTGAGCTCGCAGCTCCTCGGGCTCCGCTCCCCACAGCAGCCGGGAGCCAGCCTGCGCGCCGCTCCCTGCCGGGGTTGTCCTAGGGAGCAGCTTGGAGGGGCTTTGAGCCAGAGGGTGGGGGGAAAGAAGGGCCGTCCCCAGCCCGCAACGCAGCTCCCAAATCCTGGCACCTCCTCCGAGCGCTCGATCCCCTGCCGTGCCACGTTCAGCAACACCCGCTTGTAAATCTCAGCGCAGTTTCTAAACAGTTGTTTAGAAGTTGTTTAGAAACAAACCCAGCTTCCTGGAAGGGACAGAAATAGTATCTTTTTTTTTTTTTTCTTTCTTTCTTTTTTTTAAAAATAAAACTCGGCACAAATTTCTGAATCTAGATTAAGTCAAAAGATTCTGTCCTCAGCCGCTCCCTCTCCCCCGTGGCCCAAGGCCCTCGGCGTCAGGAATTCGCCTCTATTCCTACTCCATCTGGAAGCTCTCAAAACTTCACTCAAATCTTAGCGGATTACAAGAAACACTTAACTGCTCGCCCCGCTCACAGGAGACTCTGTGGGAGATAATCTCTCCTTGGAAGGCCGTCTCTGCCACTCCGCATCACCAAAGAGCAATGCGCAGAATGTCGATTTTATGGGGCAAATTTCTTTCCACTTGTCCTACAGGTGTTCAAGACCAAGCTTTTTAGTTCTCTCCATTCTTCAGTGCATGTAGCTGAGGGGGGGGGAAAGAAAAAAAGAAAACCAGCCAACTGTTACAGATGAGTAAAGCACTTTTCCCCCTTTTATCACCAGGGATGGTGTGATAGCCATCGATAAAGAAACCGGCTCCTTCACCGATGAGTATCTTCCAGAGCAGCGATCGCATCTCTACGGAATAACTGCAGTTTATCCCTACTGCCCTGGAGGTAAAGCACAAGAAAACCCAGCCCCTCGTTGTTACCTGACGGCAGTTAGATGCTCCGCACACTAAAAATGTCCCGTTTCTCTCCCCAGCGAGGAAATAGTCACCGCGCTTTCGAGAAACAACGATCTTTGCACCCAAAAGAACTCCAGACCCAGAAAACTGTCACTGCGTACTACTAAGGGGGGAAAGCCCTTAACCAAAGCCAATGAAGCGACCTACTTGCCCGCAAAAGATTATCAAGTATTTTTTTGAAGTTATACCTCAAGTCTTTACTACTGTATTTTTTTTTTAAAGTGAAAAACATTGATATATTACAAAAAAAAGACTGGTCCTGTGAATCCTAGGCCATTACTCTAACTCTTGCTTATGCAAGCAAATTTAAAGGGTAGCCTTCTTAATCAAATGTTTTATTGGGAGAAGAACGGTTTAATTTTTTAATAGTTCCGACAATCTGACCAACAGGTCCTTTGATCCAAAAATAAGCGCCCAGGGGGAGCTTTGGATGCAGTATCTTGCTGGGTCTAAGTAATCTACAGCCCTGAAGACAGAGACTGTGTGTGCTCCAGGAGTGTGCCGAACAGTAACGCAATACAGCAGAGGCATTGAAGTGTTTCCAGAAGACAATTCCACATTTTCCCCGCTGCCTCGATGCATGTCTTTTAGTATTTATATTAGAAGAATATGCTAGAATTGATCTGTTCATGCTTGTTGGTTCTTCCAAGTGCCTTCATAGACCTACCCCATGTAGACCAATACATGTTCAGAAATACCATTTACGTTATAACGCTTCACTTTTTTCTAGGTTACTTCAATAATTGAATAAAAACGGTTGGTTTAAGTTTCCCTTTGGATTTAGTTTTTAAATATTTCAGTGGGAGGGCAGACCGCGGAGAAGCAGCAAGCAAGCCGGGAACGAGCCGTCCCCTATGGCAGGACCTCAGCAGAAGAGGAATCTGCAGGGCCTTTATGTAACAATCCCTTCTCGACACAAAAGCCAAACGCAATGAAAAAGAAAAAAAGGCGGTTTTGCCAACTTGGAGCTAATCAGAACAATTTGTCTATTTTCCCCAGCTTCATTTATTTAAAGAAAAATGATAACTCATTAGAAGTCAGAATTCAATTTCCTGTTTTCTTTCAAAACAGTAAAATAATACCGCTTCAAACTGCATGCCAGAGTTGTACATAGTTCCTAATTCTACTCAGTACACAGAGACTAAAAGCTTTTATCTCTTCATCTCCCGACTTTCCCCAGTCTGTGGTCCGTCTTGGGATCAGCAATAATCGCCTGCACCGCTACAATCGCTTCGTTAATTTTTGTTTGCAGCTCTCGGAGCTCCTCTATATGCAGCAGTCGGAGAATCTGGGCAGCTTCATTGAGGACAGCATCTGGGTGAGTTGCGGAAAGAGAAGTCACGTCAAGCCTTTTCATCCGCCACGGAGGTCTTAAGAAACAGCTTTATCGAAGTTACCGCGCTGCGCTTCGTTCGTGCTTGTGGTTTTCATACGTGAAATAGGAAACGACTTCCCCTGCTGCCAGCGAGGGTCAGGGTGCTCTGCAAAACCTTGCTCGGTTTCCTGCAGCCCTCGGGGTAACCCACGGCCAAGCCGGGGCGGTATGAAGCGTTCCGAAGGGCAATTTAGGTGCAGGTGGGGCAAAACCAAAGCCAAGCCTAGTGGAGCCCCAGGTCATCTGGCTATTGCTTACAAAATCGTCTACCAGGTCACGCCAACTCGCGCTCCCTCCGATTAGATTTTAGGTAAATTACTCAACTAAAAGAGAGGGAAGCAGCACAGAGGTCCTCTGCTGGTAGAAACAAGATTTACAAGGCTGCATTCCTTCCACTTGCAAACGTGGCTGCTGTTAAAAGCTGTTATTTAAACACAGCTCTGAAACAACATATTCCACAGCTAAGATTTATGTTTTTCTGTTCCAAAACACAATGCTCAGGAGTGCTCGTAAATAACAAGCTGGGAGGGAGCAATTTTTTCCACTACAAGCTTCTAGACAAATTGTGCTTTTTTTACTGTACACATTATCTGCATATTTGACAGTAATATACTTGTCAAAGGCAAACATCGCTATTTAAAAGTAACATTAAGAGAAGTGCTTACCTCCTGTGTCAAAACCAAGAATGTGCTTTTCTAAAGCAACGGGCAAACCCTTTAAAAAGAAAAAGCATGTTCAAATGTCATTAGAAATGTCACTTTGCATGTTTGGAAAAATCAAACCAAGTACTACAGCAGATAACTCTGGAGGACACTTGAGTTTTGCTTCTAAAGACACATGTGACGACTTCAAAAAGCCATCGTGCTTGATGAAACAAGTGCCTTTGTGTTCTCAAAGAGCAAACCCGAAGTATTACCGAAGAAAAATCTTCAAGCTTAATAATCCCCCTACTTGTCAAGTGAACCCCATTGGATACACACTGCCCACATTCAATCCTTAAAAGGCTAACAACAGCACTGCAAGAGAACACCCAATCCAGCAACATCGCAACCCAGACAAACAAAAAGCAGGCACAAACTAGGCTTTCTGGGGAACTATTGCCTTCAGACAGCTGCCAGTTTTCAAAGCGCTGGCAGATTCGAGAGTTGTAAAAATTGTCTGTCATCGACCGAGTTCCTCAAGCGCTGAACTTGCAGCCTCCATCGACATCCCCAAAAGCATTTTCTCAAGTGTTAAGCTTAGGAACAAAGCTAAACATTCTATTTTCTAAACACTTGCTCTATTCAGACAGTACCAGGAAAATTTTTATTAGCGTTTATAAGCATTGCTCTGTCTCCTGTGCCCTCTGCAGCTGTGGAGGAGCAGTCATGCTAAACAATCACTCCCCATATTCCAACATGCACATAAAATCAGACTTAAACAATGCAAATCTTTGAATCGGCTTTTGCTACCTCTAACTCTTTTCAAGATTTGCCTTGCGTGACAATCCGAGTTCAATACCATTCATTTCTACAATGATGGGCTTCTGAACAGTGAGGATTTCTTTTAAAGGCTTTTATATACATGTAAAATGTTCTGAGTTGATCAAAACAGCACAAACTCATTACAAACAACTGACAAACTGATTTTAATACCCCATTTTCAAAAAGTGGCTTCTTTTCCACGGCCTGTACAGTAAAATGGATGTTCAACTGCAATCTCAAAAAATACACCTGCGCTATTAAAATTTAAACAGCATGTTGTGAAGAATGCCACTTGAAACAGATTCTAGCAATACCCGACTTTGTACATATACTTTTTAAGAAATCGGATTTATACTTAAGGCTGCAAAGAGCTCACTGCCACCCTAGCATGGTCTCAGAGCCGCAAAACATCATAGAATCACTTGGGTTGGAAGAGATCTTCAAGATCATGGAGTCCAACCATAAACCTACACTGCCAAAACCACCCCTAACCCATGTCCCTCAGCACCACGTCTGCCCGGCTTTTAAATACCTCCAGGAACGGCGATTCCACCACCTCCCTGGGCAGCCTGTTCCAATGCCTGATAACCCTTTCCGTAAAGAAGTTTTTCCTAATATCCAACCTAAACCTCCCCTGGCACAACTTGAGGCCATTTCCTCTTGTCCTGTCGCTTGTTCCTTGGGAGAAGAGATTGACCCCCACCTCGCTACAACCTCCTTTCAGGTACTTGTGGAGAGACTTCATCACTTCAGTTGTTTTTTCCCCAGGCACCTCCAACGCTGGGTGAGTGCAGCGGCACCTTCAAAGGTGGTCTTTTGAGACATCCCAATAGCGCAGCCTTATTTTCCCTGCCTTCCTCCCACCACCCTGGACCTTAGCTCCCTTCTGGCTGGTGGAAGCTGTCCTTGACACAGCAGCAGACTGGCCTTCCCCAAGCCCCGCAGTGGTGGTCCCACGGCAGGCACTGGGCCGTACGGGCACCCACTGCTGCTACAACCACAACAGGCACACGCTCGGTTCTTTGCACAGCAGCTTCAAACGGGGAGAGAAGTGAAGAGCACCTTTAAATCTGTTACCATACAGACTACTTCATTTCTCAGCCTCATTCCTCCCCCTCCGCAAAAAAAAAAAAATCAATGTAAAACTGCTGCACAGAACACTTGCAATGGGGCTGACCACCGCAGCCATCTACCCGGTAACTGGAAGCGTCAGCAGTAAAACTGGATGACCTGAGAGTGAGAGGAGAAAAGGTTTCCAGATTGCAGAGTTAGGGGGAAAGTGTACCCACTTCGTTGTGCTTTTAAACAAGCCCCAGGTTTAGCCTTCCAGAGCATCGCTGAAGTAATCCTGAAGGGCGTTTGTTGTACCTGATCCTACCTGGGATACACTCATCAGGCAAGGAAAGTCCAGGACAGGCTACGAGTCTGCCAGTATCAATCGGAATCCTGGAGGACACTGAATGGCCAGCCATTCAAAGCATTATCTAAAAAAAACCCCCCCATGTCATGTCTTATCTTGAAAAGCATACCTTGACAACGCAACAAGATAGATCTCATTTTTTTGTGTACATTTAAAGCACAAGCACAGCAGTGTAAGTTTCCTTAGCATAGTCCTCCTATATATCCTTCAGTCAGAGAACATTTCTGTATCCATTTTATCTTTTCCCCACTCTACTTTGGTATTGCCAAGAATGCAACTCGTGACATTTTGTATATTAAAATGTCTGACATGGCACGGCAGACGACTATAACCTGCTCACAGGGACAAGACTTGAAATACAAAGTGTCACTGCCTAGTATTTTGGCCATTAACAAGCCAGCCAAAAATCAGGAACAGAGGTTTATTTTTCCTCTCCTTCTATCCTGCAACCCACCCATCCCCTCTGCTTTTAAGGTATCTCCTTCATTCATCTGGTACATTACGATGTTGATCACAGAATCACCCAGGTTGGAAGAGACCTTTAAGATCATGGAGTCCAACCATCAACCCAACCCTGCCAAAGCCACCACTAACCCATGTCCCTCAGCACCACGTCTGCCCGGCTGGGAAATACCTCCAGGGATGGCGACTCCACCACTGCCCTGGGCAGCCTGGTCCGATGCTGGACAACCCTTTCCGTGAAGAAATGTTTCCTAATATCCAATATAAACCTCCCCTGGCCCAACTTGAGACTATTTCCTCTCATCCTAGTGCCTGTTACTTGGGAGAAGGAATGATGACACAGATAAAGCTGTTTCCCTGCCTCTTCTCCATCCCACTTGAAATTTAGCATTCCTAATGAGAATACACTCCCAATGACACACATCACATCCAGCAACACAGTGACATTTCAACCTAAGACCTGACAATGCTCTGAAGACCTACTGAATCTGAACAATTCTTTGGCATGAAAAGACTCAGCTCCTTAAAGCAGCTATTTCTGCTAAACGCACAGAAAAATCTCATTTTGATCCCTGCACGTCAGCTGTGCAGCTATGTAAACAACAACTAAAAGCAGCTTATTATTAACATTAGTTACAGAACCTAAAATGACTACAGCAGTCTCAGCTGCTTTCATATTTTCCTGCTCTTTCTAACAGTTTTATGGATATACAAGACCAAAGCTTTGCTTTACTGTTCCAAGGCTTCTGGCAATTACTGCAACTCGGAGCACCTGTGATTGCCACTTAGTAAACACCATCAGCAGTGTTATGATAATAAATAAAGCATGGCCTGTCCTGAGCAGCTGCCAGAAAAGATGAAGGGACTTGCACTCTTTGTCCAGATGCAGTCACTTTAGCAGGGACACTTCCAAACGTACACCTGCGGAGCCAGGGAGGCTGCCTTCCCTGCCCGTGCCCAAGACCCGCTGCCAGCAGCTGCTGCGCCAAACGCCGGAGAGAAGAGCTGGAGAACAGGGATGTTTAAGAAGTGACAACCTGAAAAGCCACAGTTGCCCCCTGGAACATCCTACAAATGCGGTTAGAAAATAATTCTGCAAAATCTGAGGCGTAAGTGCAGAAGTTTCCTTCATTGTTTCTTTTTGGGGAAGGCAGGGAGGGAGGAGTTCAACACCCAACATCCCATTCCTTAAACATGTACGAGGTGTATGTATGAAGAAAACCACTCCATACATGGCATGATTCAACCTGTTTACACAGTCAATGCTGCCGATTCCAAGCAAAAGCCAGGTCATGCATTTCTTCTCATACTGTAGGCCTGCTGCACTGAACAGTAAAAGGTAATCCTCTAGTAAACATGGAGATAGAAGACCTATTTACATGATATATCATACAGGTACATATATTCGTATTCATCCAAAACTAGAAGAGCTTCGTATACTCTCCATAATCCTCTGGGTTTTTTAGAATCAGGATGGCAAAGATAAAGCAAGTTTCTCCCACCCTCCTAAACAAAGTGTTTAAACAGAACCTGTTTTGCCTGAGATGGCAGACATTTCCGCCTACACTTCTTTCCTCGATATGGAATAATTCACACCAGACTCATGCACTGTGTATACAAACCTCCTTGGACTGACTGGCCTTCGCTATGGCATCCTGCGTCAAGCGTTCTTGAACCAAAATGCGAATTGCCTAGGAAAAACATTGAAAGGCAAGAGTAATTAATTTATGCCTTGATGCATTTCTCAGCCATTCCAAGGGAAAGGGAGCCAAGATTATAACCTCAAACCCCCAGTTTTGCGAAAGACTTGTTGGAAAACTCTTTTGGACCTTAAAACCTTTTTAAATAGCACTGTTCTTTGCAAGTAGTGTCTCACACAGGTGTAGTCTCTTGGGCTGCGGAAAGGCAGCTTAAGCAGAGGAGACAAGGACATTACACTGCTAAATTCAGCCACTACCACACCAGAAACTGCAAAGTCCTAGGAACAGTCAAGAAAGCTTGCAATTCCCTGAACATGCTGATCACAATCCCAAAGCAGCAGCACCGGCTTTATTTTTCCAAGACCACACGCCTTTAGTGCTGCAGCAACACAGCTTCTTCAGGAAGGAATTCCTGCTATCAGCATTTTTTAGTAGCTACTGGACCATCTTCCACATGCAGGGAAACCTGGAGCAAGGCTATCCACCCAGGTTTTAGAAAGACTGAGAGCTGAAAGGAATTATTTTTAGACAAAGAAATAAGAACACCCTTGATTTTAACAATCCTGCTGCTCATCTGTTTTTACTGGCTACCGTACACAGCATGAAATCGTATCAGAGCTATCAGTTACTGATACCTACAGCTGGAAATGCCTCTAAAAATAACTGAAGGAATACCATGCAGGCAGACTTCCACCAGAAAGAACTGGGTCTGTCAAACACATTCCTCAGCCTTTCCCTGATAAGTAGCCAAATGTGACAGAAGCAGTCTTACTGCTTCGCGTTTCTCCCCCAAGATTTCTCCCAGTTTTGGTCATGATTAAAGTTGAGATCATACTAGAAACTTGCCACTGAATATTTCTAGAAATTCTTGTAACTGAAAGGAGCAGCCTGGACAAAAGAGTGATTTGACGAGGAGTTTAATTTTAAATGCCAGCAGCAAAACCAGACCCTGTGTAAGAGAATTCCGAGTGCCTTTTGCATTAGAAAAAGGATATCCAACTGTGTTACACAGATGCTTTGCAATCAACGGGCCAGATTTAAATTAATAAAACAGGGCTCCAAATATTTCTCTGCTCACTCTGGCCAAGGTCTAGCCAGATGACTGTGGTGCGCTTGTACCCTTTGGCCCTCCCAAACCATCCATTCCGGAGTGTCCAAGCCTGCATAGGGATCATAACTTCCCTGCATGTGCGCTGCAAACCTGCTTATCGTGGCACAGAATTAAGAGTTTCACTGACACACTGTAATACCATAAAACCCTGAGCACTAGCATCGCTGTTGTTCATATAACATGAATGGCCATTGCAGCAATCTGTTCTTACTGTAATTAAAAGCAAGAAAATTCAGGCTGGTAGTCCAACCACTTCTGCCTGAAAAAACTGAGACTAGAAATGTGGAAATAGTGACAAAGGTAAATACATTTATGCAGAAAACACACTTTTTCCTCTTGGAGTTGCTAGCACAAACTAGATGAACCCAGATAAAGTTTGCTAGCCCCGGGACAATCCCGTAAGACGACCTAATGGAACTCTAACAAGGGCTGAGCTCCCGCTGCAGATCCTCAACACTGCCATTCACAGGGTCTTTTCACTGTTTTTTGGGGGGGCGGTTTGTATTTTCAATTTTTTGTTTCTGTGTTTCTCCAGGGGTTTGATATACGAGATCTCCACCACTCTTGAAAGAGTAGTGAAGGGTTCAGAGGCTATTTTGGGAAGGCAAAGGAAGACACCATACTGGGGAGAATGAGAAGTGGTTGATGGGATAACTGCAGGCTGTTGTTTCCTGAAGAGACCAGGCTAACGTGGCAATACTGTCTAAATATACCCATCACAGACATACACACACTGTATAAACATCAATACCCACGGCATCCAGTTTGTCCAAAATAAGTTTAACAAATGTCACAGCTACTGTAACAAAGGGACCTCAGTGGTTTTTCAGTGAAATGAGTTTATTTTGGTGCCAAGCAAAACTAAGCTTATTTCCATATCGTGACGCAATCAGGTAGGAACTCAGGATTGCTACAGTCTCGGTCAATACAGTACTTCAAAAATATAGTAAAGGTTCAACTCAAAATTTACAGATAACAATGGAGTTCCACCACTAAGTCACAAATTTTCTCAAAGTCATAAGAAAGATGCTTTAGAAAATTTATTAGCCTATTTACTTCATTCAACAGCCATGATTCGTTGTCAAGACTGAATGAAACTGACTTCAGTAATGACAAGAAGTAAACAGTTCATAGGACCAACAGGAGGAGGAGGAAGCTTTTAACTGTGGCTCCTCCCAAGGATATTTGTTTTTAAAACATCCTTCGCCTTGCTTAGCCTCTATGTTCTCAAGTTTTTCTTAATTTCTAGCACTGCAATACAATCTTCTCCTTTGAGCGTGTTCCTCAATATTTCTAAGGTTCATTAAAAACACACAAAGCAATACTTCAGCCAACAGGAGCTGAAGCACTTCAAATTCTGAACAACAATTCTCCGTGTTGGAATTTCAGGAACTCAGCTACAATTGAACTGTTTATCAAGATAATTATCCCTGCATTAATTTCCATGATTTATATTGTGCGTTCTTATCCGCTCAAAAAGGCACATACAGAGTAAGTTTTACCTTCTATTCGTGCCTAACAAGTCATAGTTATGACTAACTGTGCACAAGCTATTGCATGCAAACCAGCCACTGGGGAAAAGAAAGGAGGTCTGAAAACTGTGAAACTCACCTTAAGCATTACCAAGTAGTCATCATGTCGCTGAATTTGAAGCAGATTAGCTAAAGCCATCACTCCAGCCTTGAAATCAGGATTATTCACTGTGAAAATAATCATCACCATTAAAAATATATGCTGGTTTAACCGCCTCCAAAAAACAGAATTGGCTTCCAGACTCCACTCCAGACTTCAGATTGCTCTCAAGGACAGGCAAGGCCACGGATACACAGCAACGAGCAACCACTTCGTCTGGCTACAAAGCAATTAAAGAGCGCGCCAGGCGTTGTAACCAGATGGCAGAACACCATCCAAGCACAAACAGCATTGTTTTCAATGCCAAACGCATTGCCTCTCTCCTACCACACCAGAAACCTGTGTTGTCTTTAAAAAGAAAGCCAATTACATGCATGAAAATACTCTCTTTTATCAGTCTTTCTATCGCTGCAGAGCAGAGCTGCGCCTGCTGGGTGAGGGCAAGATCAATTCCTAGCTGTCTTTTTGTAGAAGGAGCAACGAGAGAAGACTTGGGGGATTTAGGGCTAATTTAGTAGCTGTTTTCCACCACTTCCATTTATTGTGAACGTGCCAGCAGTCAAAAAACCTGAAGTTATTAGGCGACAGGTACAGCTAGGGAAGACCAAGCCAACATGCAATATGTGACAGTACTGAAGTAAACAGTCTGCCATTGTGTTTTCTTAGCATTTTTCTTTTTTAAGGATCTGTGAGGATCTATAGGCAAAAGGTATCTTGCTATTTCACCCTAACCCATGGTAAGTACTCATATTTTACAGAGCTCTCTGCAAAGCTGTGAAGGAATACACCTTCAGCTGCGCCCTCATTGCCCAGTAAGAGCCCTCCCAGCTTACTCCCATCAGACCAACTGTCTGCTGGGAAAGGTTCTCCCCTCTGTCCTTCCCCTTTTTTCCCCAAAAGGGAAAGCTCCACATCAGTGCGTATGAAGACTCCTGGGATTCACATGGAGCAGTTCCTCTTCCCTTCAGTAGGAATGCAGACCAGCACAAACAACTCCAAGTAACTCTCAAAACACTATTCACAGAGAGGCAGTTTGAGCCAGCAGTAAAAAAAATACCTGAACTCTGCATTCCTAAAGCTTTAAATGGGGCTTTATAAAGTTACACGTATCACAGTGCTGTAACAAAGAACATCACAGAGGCCATGGAACACATTCACACACGATGCACCCGTACAGTAGGTTGCTGCACACTTACCATCCAAGTTAATCAGCGGCTCTGCATTTTTTGCTGTATTGTCAGTATTTTTAGCACCATCCGGGGTAGAATCCTTATACTTATCAGCTGTTAAATCAAGAAACAAACACGAACACCATTAGAGCTAATGACAAAAATAACTAGTTCAAAGTTTAGAGCCAAGCTGTAGTTTGCGCTAGTTGTATTTCTGGGGTGTGGTAACTGCTCAAGAGCCTTCTGGGCTTATAAGTGGACATTTTGGAGCTCCCAAAAGGCTGCCATTGGAGTGAGCGACCCCAACATCTGCAGAGAGCTTCTGTGCCATCCCCGAGCAGCATCAGAGCATGCTCCACGCTTATGTAGGGCATCGCGCTCTTGATTAAGGCTCTTCCTACAGTCTTCATCCCAAAAGGCTGAACAAGCTGCACCTTACAGTTCGACTACTTTTAAAACCCATCAGTCCAACTAGCATCAGCCCTTTGCCTCGATGCGCAGGATACGCAGGGCGCAAGAACTACAGATTGACATTGGTTCTGCTCAGTGAGTAAAACATTTCCAGCGAAGGCTTTGCTGCAGCATTCATCTACAACCCACACAGGGGTTTTTCAAGCCTTTTGAGCATGGGAACTCCCGTCTCCTCCATCTCCATGTACCCGAGTCACAGGCAGCTCCTTTTCTCCATCACGAGGGACTGAGAATCAGCTCTACAGATTCCAAGTATTTATTCCATCCTTGTTTTGGGCAGAGCTCAGCCCTGCAAGAATTAAAGGTAATGGAAAACAGTACTTTGGCTATTATGTTTGCCACCAGTAATTACTTTTGTATCTGCGCTCTCACTGTAAGGAAATGAAATTGCTGCTGGCTGCTGAGATTGAACTGAACTTTTTTTTCATAACCTTGCCCTAGTTCCCAAGGGTTCAGGATCTACTCCCTGTGAAACAAGGGTCTAAGAATAACTTGTTTGAATAAATGTAGTACTAAAGAAAATGCATTTAATACACTTTAGAGTAAGTTCTCATAAAGGCAATCCCAGAGGAAGAAGGGTATAAGTATACACAATGGGGCTTGCTATATCCAGAAAGAAAGTAATAAAACCAAGTTTGCTACGGCACTGTCCCACTGGAGCTGAGCCGAAAAGAAAGAGTTCACACCTGAATGCGACATAAAAATCAAAGAGATGAAACGGTATTTAAGAAAACAAAACCTTTTGACATTGTCCAAATTTGATAAATGCTCCATAAAATTACACAGAAAACCACATTTCCCTACCATTTTTAAATACTAAATATATTCAACCATACCATTATCTCCATACTCGAGCCTAACCGCTAAGCCAAGAAGCCAGTCCACTGTTTCTTGTCGTTCTTGTATTTTGAAAGGGCAGTTTACGTCTTTCATGTACTGTGGAGCAGAAAGAGAAGAAAACAAGGATATGTTAGTGACCTGCACGGATTGCTAGGAGCACAGAACTGTTTTGTAAACAGTTACTTTCCCACAGACCACACAGTTGCTAGAAGATGGTTACTACTAGAAGCATCGTTGTGAAATGTCCTGCTGTGGCATCTGATCCATTTTAGAGCACTCCAATCCATCCCTACATCGAGTCTGGCATTTATTAATGGCAGCTACTTTTTAATGAATGTTATTCACGGTCAGGTTGCACCACAGCAACCACAGATAGCCCTTTTTTCGCTCTCTGTTCACTTTACACAGTAAGCAGAGGTGAGGGAAGGGGAAAGGACAAAGAAGAAAAATTACAGCAAAACATTCCCATCCAAAGTAGGGCGGAGGAAGGATGCTACAGCCTAAAGCTTTCGCAATACTGACATCGCGGTACAACCCTGCCTTTAAACCACCTGAACAAAGATCAGAGGATTCTGAGAAGTAATTGTCCCTTTTTTAGGGACTGTGTACAACAGGAGAGAACAAAACGTGGCTGGGACACTGTCTCCGGAGTCAGACCACAGGACCCAGCCCAGCCTGCTGCCAAGGCTCCCAAAGCCCAGGACATCGTTACATTCTGCTGTGTCCCTTCACTGGAGGGAGAGGAATTCCACACCACCTCTACTCCAGCAGCACAAGCACCAGAGGGAAAGGGCACCAGGGGCTGGAGAGCACTAGCAGGCAGGGCTCCCCTGGCAGCCAGGCAGAGAAGGACAGTCTGGCCGAGCCAAAAAAGATACCGCCGATACCACAACAGCACCAGCTGCCAGTAATTCTAATATCACTTCATTTATGTACATGGTATTAGAAGGCTTTAGGCTCCCTCCTGCAAAGCATGATCACTGCAACTCCCATCCTAATGGGCAGTGAGCAAGGAAAGCAGTTCCAGAGGGGGAAAAAAAGGCGAGATGAATGGGCACTGAGCATTACAGAGCAGCATTTTCAGCTCCTCGCAGGGCTCTCTGGAGAGAAAGGGAGTGGGAACCATGACGGAAAGCTCAACAGCCCAGTGGTAACTCAAAATACTCATGAGCACCCAGGAGATCACTCACAAAATGGTGGCTGCTTGCCACACTTTGAGCTAGCAGTGGAAAATCATCTATCTGTAATAATAAAAGGTATAGAGCTGAGCTGCAGTAGCTTTCTTCCACACACTCGCAAAGCCTACGAGTACATTAGCCTAAACCATTTTCCTTTTGGTACATAAGAATCACTAATGTAGAAGAAGCTGCTTATTTGTGGTCAATTTTCTTTCTACTTCAAGAGCTGAATCAAATCAGACAAAAAACAGATTAGGATAGACACCACCTATTGCAAAAACAAAGCTGAGTGAAAATTATATACAAATAGTTCTACCATCTTAGTAACTCCTACAGTTTGGCTTCAATTCCTTCAATTTCTAGGAACGTAAAAGTTCACAGGCAGGACAAATATGCAAGAGTCATTTACATTCAACAACTACAGCTGTTAACCATCATTTACACTGGCATCTAAAATTGTGTCTGAAACAACAAAATACCTTTTCAAACGATTTGGGCCAGTCATCGCTGTGTATGTTTCTTAAATTCCCCCGGTCTTCAATCTTGTAATGTCTGATTTTCTGGTCTTCGAGCCAGACAATAAAATTTCTGAATTCTGTTTCATCTGTTGAGAGAAGTAAACAAAGTAAGAATTAACCAATATCTTAAGGGAAAAATCCCAATTCATACCAATACTGGTGCTCCCTAGCATTTTCATATTTCACCATAGAGAAACATTAAAATCATGTATTCCAGGATAACCTCTGACCACAATTCAACACTGGTTGTTTTCCATTTTTCAAGTCACTTCAAACTGGCTATGGCTGACAGACTACACTAAAAGGCATCAGCTACAGACTGTTTTTATTGGGGATATAGTTAAAATCTACTAAGCGAAGAAGGAAAGGTGAAACAATGTTGGAGAAATTTGCTTCCTAACCCTGTTATCTGGGCAAACAAGTTACATGTAGCAGTAGTCCCCGTCTCTTCCAAAGAGCAACACACACAACTCGTAACTGTGCAAAGACATTTTCTTCTTTCACTGTTGACTCAACTTTTCTTGGTTTTTGACCCAAGATCTCATTATTTGGGAGCTGGAATACCCCAATACAAAGACTGAGGTCCAAACAAAACTATTTGAACCGGACGAAGCAATTAGCCTGCGCCTGCACTTCAGCAACAGAATTAATTTCTGGACACAAAAGAAAAAAGCTCTTGTGGTACTCTCAAAGACCAGCTGTGATATTTTGCGTTTGGATGAGCTTCAACATCCCGCGTTTGAAATCCCCCCGCATCTCAAGAGTAGGGTAAGCACACCATTTGCCCCATCAGGGATAGGAACGACACTTCTGCTTCTCACAAGCATCTCCTAAGCAATGTAAGCGCCCTACTTTTTATCCAATGTGCTCTAAGAAAAAGACATGGTCACAGCACATGCGAAGGAAAGCTTTCAGTAAGGCCTTTTAAAGCTTCTATGCTGAGAAAATGAAACTTAAGTGGGGGTGGGAATAAAAAAAAATAAAAATAAGATACCCAAAAAATAACTATAAGGACCTTAAGACCCACAACAAAAAGAAGATGCCAGAAGACATCATCTCTTGAAAGAGAAGCCAGTCTGCCAGAAGCACTGAAGGAAAGACAACCTATTAAACATATGACCTGAAGCTTATAATTGATCACGCCGGATAAACCCACCGAGTGAGCCACTGCCATGCCTGAGCGTCCCGGTTTTCCCGGCCTAAAGTCGGGATTTTCCCTAAATACCGTGCTGCAGCTCGACTTGAGCGCCGAAAGCTGCACTAACGCTCAGAGCCCAGCAGACCCCCCCGGGCCCTTCACCTTCCTTCCCCGGCAACACCCCCCCCACCCCGGGGGACACGGTGGGGGCGAGGGCGGGAGGGTCCCGAAGCGCTGAGGGGAGGGGATGGCAACCGAAGGGCGAGCGGCCCCGGCAGCCCCCGGCCTCGGAGAAGGGGCCCTGGGGGAAGGAAGCCCGTGGGTGCGTGAAGGAGAGCGGCGGGGAGATGGGGAAGCGGCAGCGCCGCGGCCCCTCACCCCTGCAGTTGAAGCCGGCCGGGTTGTGGTAGTCGAGCGCCGAGAGCTTGCGGCGGAACATGGCGCCGCTGCCGCCGCCGCCGGCCGGGCCCAGCCGCTCGCCACTCCGGACCGGAAAGAACACCCCCCTGCCCCACTCTCTGCCCGACCATTGGTCAGCGCAGGGAGAGCGGCAGCCCCTGCCGCCAATCAGAGGGCGAAGAGGGCTGCCGGGAGGGGAAGCGGCCCTTCACCCGGCTTTATTGACAGGCGGGCGGGGGCGGTGTGTAGGTCGTGGGGGGGGCTATGGGGAGTGTTCTGGCCTGTACTGGGCTGTACTTATTGGGGCAGGATGGGGAGCGCTGGGCTGTGCTGGGGCACACTGGGCTGTACTGGGGAGCACGGGGGAGCACTGGAGCAGCCCTACAACATTGTCTAGAGTTGTCTGTGGGGCTGGGGGTGCCAGTTCTCCCCCAAGCCCTCTGCTCCCCGCCTCGTCTGCCCCACATCAGCCCTGGCACCACCCGAAGGGCAGGACAGCCTGGAGGGGCCTAGCCCAGCCCAGTGCTTCCCACCAGGATGGCACAGGATGGGCACTCCCAGCTCCTGGGCACACTCCGGGGGCTCTGAGGGGCAGTCCCCAGGCCCACTGTGCCCCCCCATGAGCAGCTGTGGGGCTTGGTGTCCCTAAGGGTGTTTCTCGGGGTGGCTTGTCCCCAGCCGTGCCCTGGAGCAGCAGGGAGGGCTGTGGGGAATCACGAGTAGTTTGGGTGGGAAGGGACATTCAAAGGCCACCTAGTCCAACCCCCTGCCATCAGCAGGGTCATCTTCAACCAGACCACGTTGCTCCAAGACCCGTCCAACCTGGCCTAGAGTGTTTCCAGGGATGGGGCATCTCCCACTTCTCTGGGCAACCTGGGCCAGGGTCTCACCACCCTCACAGGCAACAATTTATTCCAGAGATCTAACCTAAATCTCCCCTCTGCCAGTTTGAAACCATTCCCCCTAGTCCTAAGGCTCCACTCCCTGAGCCAGAGTCCTTCCCCAGCTTTCCTGGAGCCCCTTTAGGGACTGGCAGGGGCTCTAAGGTCTCCCTGGAGCCTTCTCTTCTCCAGGCTGAACCCCCCCAGCTCTCCCAGCCTGTTGTCCCAGCAGAGGGGCTCCAGCCCTCCCAGCATCTCTGGGGCCTCCTCTGGCCCTGCTCCAACAGCTCCATGTCTCTCCCATGAATGAGGGGTGACAACCTGGCAGGCAAAGGGGGAGCTTTGCTGTCGCCTTTTGGGGAGGTTGTGATTCCAACCCTATTTGCTCTATTTTTAACACTGCCCCCAAGGCCACTCGGCCGTGGCGGTGCAGACACGAAGAAGTCCCTCATGAAATTGGGCAAGAGCAGAATGGACCTTTCCGGAGGGGAAAAAAACCCCTCATCCCACCAGAGGAGGAGCAGTTATTTTCCCTTCTCGGTGCGCCTGTGACATTTGCTCTCCAGAGTTTAGAGGTTTTTAAAGTCTTCAAACCACTTGTGAATTGTCCTGATTTTTGCACAGATCCACCCCGGAGCTTGCTTGGCAATGCTCCATCGTCCTCCTGGGAAGCAGTTGAAGGGGGTTTCTGGGCAGGGAATGGGACTTCCCACTGAGCCTGAGCCCCCTCCCCTTTCTGGGCCACATCCAGCTCGTAATTAAACCATTTTCCTTACGAACGCTGCTGACATTCGTCATGGGGTTCTTGCTCTCAGGTACATTGTGGTCATCTCTGAGGGGTTTATGGCTGGGAAAAGTTTCTCCTCCAGTGACATCGTGCCAACAGGCTCTGCCCAGTGCCAGCGGCAGGTGACGGATGCCCCTTTAAGGGTTTTTTGGGGGTTTTTGGGTGGTTTTGTGTGGAGAACGTGATGAGCCCAGGCTTGGGAGCGAGAACGCCCCCGTCCCATCCCCTCCCCAGCTCGGGTGGCACTTTGCAGACGCGGTGCTGACAGCGCGACGAGCCGATGCAATATTCATCCTGACATTTCTCTCCGCGCCAGCCCTTCCCGGCGCTCCAGCTGGCAGCTGGCGCAGCCACCGACTGTGGCGCTGCCATGGCGGGGTGGCACGGGGCTGAGCCAAACCCCGCCATGGACATCCCAAACCCCGGGGGGAAGCAGGTATGGGTGGGTTCTGCCTCCCTTCCCCTTTAAGACCATTCCTCTCCCATTCAACCTGTCTCCTCTGGCTCGTTCCTGCAGTGGTTTAACCCCAGGCTGGGGCTCTTCCAGCTCTGCCTCCTTCAGCTTTTGGAGCCGGAGCCCATGAGCACTTGAGCGTGCAGGTGGTGTGCGTGGTGCCATGCGAGCGAGCGATGAACACACAAAGATTCCTGCGTGGTTAAAAGGAGCTCAGGACCTTCCCCCGGAGTGTCCCCGTCTGAGGTGTGTGCCCTCAGTCCCCACGATGCGTCACCATGTCACACATTGTCCACCCCAACAAGGATGACCGGCGATGGAGGGAGTGAAACCTCTGCGTAGGTGTGGGGGGATAAATACGCAGCCGGCGGCTGGCGTGGTCCCGTGCCAGCAGCAGGATGGGGCTCTCCACCCTTCCTCCACCTCTCCTGCCTTCCTCACCCTCAGGACAGCCCTGGTTTCACCCTGGGTTTGGGATCTTCCCTTTCCCTGATGGGTCCCACCCTTCCTGCAGCGACGTGAAGTCCCCGTCACGGTTTCAGCTGGGATGGAGCTGACTTTCTTCTCAGCAGCTGGTAGAGTGCTGTGTTTCGGATTTGGGATGTGATGCGGATTTGCGACCGCACTGGTGGGTTTGGTTGTTGCTGAGCTCTCCTGGACTTTTCTGCTCCTCACACTGCCCCACCAGCAATGGGCTGGGGGGACACAAGAATTTGGGAGGGGACACAGCTGGAACAGCTGACCCCAACTGACCAAAAGGATATTCCATCCCCTGTGGCATCATGCTCAGGATATAAAGCCAGGGAAGAAGAGGGGAGGGAGACACATTCGGAGTGATGGCCTTTGTCTTCCCAAGTCACTGTTACACGTGATAGAGCCCGGCTTTCCTGGAGATGGCTGAACACCTGCCCACCCATGGGAAGCAGGAATTCCTTGGTTTGCTTTGCTTGTGTGCATGGATTTTGCTCTACCTATTAAACTGTCTTTACCTCAACCCACGCGTTTTTCCTCACTTTTCCAATTCTCCCCCCATTGTTACTTCGGGGGCTGCCTGGTCCTACCTGCTGGCTGGGATGAAACCACGACGGTCCTCCAGGGCAAAGCCATCCCCAGGGTTGTGCTTTTCCCTCTCCTCTTCCCACTGCCTGCTGCCAGATTAATGCGCTTGCATCTAATGAATGCAATTAGTGCAAATGGGTTTATTCTCATTAGCGAGCCGTCCAGGGCTGGCGTTGGGGTGCGTGGGGCGGGCAGCAGCGTGGCGTGTGGGGAGCAACATCTCGCCTACACTTTTCCCTGCCGGAGCGCTCCACACCTCCTCCGGCTCAGCAGATGCTGCTGGCTCGGCATGGTGGTGCCACTGCCGCTCCGGAGCTGAAGCCTTGGGAAGTGAGGATGAAACAGAGCAAGCCTTGGAAATGGAGGGGAGCCAGCGAGGTATGGCGACAGCTGAACGTCGCCTGGCTTGGCACACCGAGCAGGCGAGACATCCCGGGAGCGGCAGTTGGCTCGCTCCTTCGCCGTGACACCAATGTTTTTCCTTTTAAGCTGGCCCCATGGATGCAGCAAGGGACGGGGAGCTGCGAATTGAGCCAGCTGGTGCGGAAAAGTCAGGGCGCGCTTCTGCCGTCTTCTCCCTGGGGTCGGGTGACATTCGCTGCTCAATGAGATGCTCTTAGCACGTGTGGAAAAATGGAAATGCATCCCCGGCATCCGCAGAGGGCTCAGCGGCGGTGGGTTTCATGGCAAAACCTTCACTCTCACCTTGCTCCTGGCCCCAGAGTTTGCGTGAGGCTACGCAGCCTCAAACCCTGACGGGCAGCTTAGCCGGGAAATCACTCACCCACAAGGGCCCGACGAAACTAGAGTGAAAATTGAGGCTGTGGAAAATTTGGTAGGAGCGGAGCATCTCCCGGGAAAGCACTGGGGAAGGGAGGTGGGTGCGAGGGGGAGCACGGGGGATGCTTTGCAGCGCAGGCGCAAGCTGGGCATGGGGCTGGGCTGCTCTCCTGCTCTCCATCACCCCTTCCCTGGCCTCCCACCGCAGCAAGGATGGGGCTCAGACCCTCAGAGCCTCCCCAAAACAGCCCCAAATGAGGCCATTCCTGCTCTGGGCTATGAGTTGGACCACGGTGGGCTGGATCCTGTGCTGGGCGTGCCGAAGGTGGCACCAGGGAGACTGCACTCACTCCCAGGGGTGGGAGAAGAAGGAAAGCAGGTGGAGAAGGGATGGACATTGAAACTGGAGTTTTCAGATGTCTCGCAGTTTCTGAGCGATGGTGATTTTGTGCAAGGAGCAACATCCCACCCTGAACGAGCCTGATCCCCCTTGCAGTTGGCTCATCCCGCGGGAACAGAAGGCTGCAGCTCAGCGAGGGCTGAAACCCCGAGAAGCTTCACTTTCCCTCACCAACGGGCACAAAAGCTCTTGCCAAACCATCTGAGATACCACCCCCCAACCCCGACCCTGCTGGAAATGGGACCCAGCTGCAATCAGGATGGGAACCCACCTCCCCAGGGAGCTGGCACGCACAGAACATCCTCTCCGAAGGCTTGAAACAAATCCAAAATTTTATTTCCAACGAGTACACAGAGCACGTGGGATGGGGATGCGCTACATCACAATGCCGACCTCCCCGCGCTGGCTGTCGCTTACAGCCGCCCCCTCCCCAAAAGCCTGGCAGCGGTGGGCTGGCACCGGAGGGACGGGCTCGCCCCCTCCACCAGCAACCTTGGCAGCAAAAAAAACCCCAAAAAAAAGTCCTTTTCCAGTACTCCAGATATTTTTCTTTAAAAGGCTGGGGGTATAGTTGAATGTCATTTGATACCACGCTGGAAATACAGCATTGGGATGGAGAGATGACTGGTATTTTTGTTGTGAGGGGGGAAACGGTCTTGGCAGGCGATCTCTACTTGGCTAACAAAGGCGTATCTGTGTAAATATAAATACTGGGGTGAAATACCTGGCAGCACACCAATGTCAACACCACTACCAACATAAAATAAAGACCAGCAACGTAAAACACCTTCAGTGAGTAGTTTAAGCGAAGTCAAAAGTCCCCCTCCCCCCCCCGCCCACTCTTCATGCAGCTTTATTTCTTCATTTATTTATTAAGAATTCAAGTTGTAAAATACGCAAGTCGTTAAAAAAATTATTACAAACCACTTCGTGACAGCATTTGAGAAGGGTCGGGGTGCAAGCCCCGGGTCAGACCGGCTGCGCTTCACTCTCCATGACGGTAAATCAGCGTTAAAAAGAAAAGACAAACCCGGGACGGGGTATTTACACGTCTGCCTTGTAACACCACGAGTGAAAGCAGCTGGAGAGCAAACCACTTCATCCGTCCTTCGTCCTAAAGCTACGTGAGCTGTAGTAAAAAGATCGAAACAGGGAGGTTAGGGGAGGGCAGAAGCCACCACGGGAGGGCTGGGACCATCTAGGCTACTCATGTCATATAAACGTTCCCAGATGCCAAAAGTTTTGAGTCCAGTGTAAGAACAAACTGGTCTTCTCTGTAGAAGACTAGAAAAAGAGTATGAAAAGGTAGAAAAACCAAAATGCACTTGTTACGGGCTAGAAAGATTTGCCAAAAGGTACCTAAAGACTATCGCCCTCTGGAATCCACAGGGATTTTTAAGCTGATACCTGATTCAGAACTACAGTTTAGCAGGGTCACTGCAACCCCCCCGAAATCCTATGTGACACCCACCTAATTTTGTACGCAGATCCCCAAGTCATGATTCCCAAAGTTTCCCAGGAGTGTAGATGAGCGGGGAAAGCCAGGAGGTGTTTTAGCAGTGGAGAGGCAAGCCACATCCGCAAAAGTATTGACCGGAGACAGAGCCAAGAAAAGGTGGCATATGTCCCCCGAAACGCTGACGGTGGATGAACCGGACCTGGGAATAATTCCCCAGCCTGACGTGGAGCTCAGGCTGCGTGTAAACAAGGTATCAGGCACCTCCGGGAAGGGGTGACCCCTCGGCTCCCCAGGCTGCTCCCCTGCCCATGGCAGTGGGGTGGCAGAGGGAACAGGAGAGCCGGAGGGTGTGGGAAGGGGCAGAAGCATCCCACCGCGGGGCAGAAGCATCCCAGCCCGGCCCCGAGGGGAGGAGATGCTGCCGGGAATCTGGAAAAGAGCAGGACCAAGCGAGGAGAGCAGAGGCACAGAGGTGTAGGAGAAGAGGAGAGACCCGGAAAGAAGTGGTCAACTTTGATTTTCGGATTTCTAACTACCCCACGACGCCCGGGGCGGGGGCACCTACCCTAACGCAGGAGGTATTTCAGGCACGTCTAAGGCATCGCAGGAGCTGTCTTTGCTTTTCAGGATCGCCTCGGTTTCCTCCCTACAGCTTCTCCCACCAGCACGTGGTGTCAAACGATAGAAAAGAAAAGTCTGGAGCGGATGAAGAGAGATAAATTCTCATGCACTACCACCGAACGTCGTCACAGGAGTATGAAGCACCAACCACGACACATGATTCACTTTTACTCGCAGAGCCAAAGCTAACCATATACAAAACGTTAGGAAGTGGGGTTCGCTGGAAACACGGAGCTGCCGGCACGCGGGGTGCGTGGCAGCAGATGCCGGCGTCCTCGCTAACCCGCTGCGGGGCCGCTCAACCCTCGTGCTATGCTACCGCCAGAAATTAAAAAGCACAAGACCAAACATTGAGTAACATCATAGTCATCTAGCCTGTCGCTATATATCTCGACAACTTAAATAAAAAATAATATTTTGGAAAGAAACCAACAATATCATTCCAAGAAGGTTATACACATCCCTAGCAGTTACTTTGCTCGGCACAGCTCTGGGTGCTGTAAATATGGAACAATCAAACAATTTTGTGAGCAGAAAAGTGACACAAATTTATTCTTTACATATTTTTTTTTCTTTCTAGGCAACTCTACAGACTTCAGATCTTTTGCCTTGCAATGCAGATCATCTTATTCCCCCAAAGGTGGCCAGGTTCTTTAAACATGCACATCCCTGTAGCTTCCAGGCCGTGTATTTTACTTATTTTTGTTTAAATTCTGTGGACTAGCAGGTCGTCCCCGTTCCTAAAAACTCTACATCAGTGTTCAGGGTGGCCTGAGTGCCGGTCAGGCTCCTCAAGGGTTTACAGGATCACGCAGAAGAACTTCTTCTCTCTAAAGGGGTTTTCTGAGGCCGGGACGGGGGTCAATAGAGGGTCTTCCTTGGCGTGGGCTTCGCAGTACGCCATCAGGTCTGCTGCCGCTTTTGACACCTGGAACAGAAGGAGCCCTGCGTTAGGGACAGGCTGCGCTGGGGACATCCCACCCCGAGCCATCCCGCCGGCGGGGCTGGGCTCGCAGCGTCCCCAGCCCGCGGTACGCAAGGTCACACACGCACCCTGGCCAAAGACCTGCCCGATGCACCCACTGCACGTCCCCACTGGGGTCGGGTTGTCACCTCCGGGGTCTGCGCTCGCCTGTCCCGCGCGCTCCCGTGAGCATCCGCCACGTCCCTCACCCACTCGCATCCTCCACCCGACTTGGGGGTAGCACGGACCGACGTGAGCGGGCACGGCATCCCCGCCGTCATCCCGCCATCCCTCTGCAGGGACATCCGCAGCTGCTACAGCAATGTTTGCTGCCTCCAGCCACCCACTTGGCTGTTTATCCAGGACACGGCGGCAGCTCCCAAGCTGCCGGAGCTCACCCCGGCCCCGGGAGGCGAGGTTTTCCTTGCAAGCACCCAGACGTGCCCGCAGCCAGCAACCGGCCCTGGAGCACCGCTCTCCCCAGGACTGCCTGTCCTCCAAAACCACCTTGGTGGAGAAGACAAATCCCCTGGGATCTCAGGCTTGAAGCTGATGAGCTCCCGTGTGCCCAGAAGCGGCAATTCCACCGGAGCGGAGCAGACGCGGTCAGAGCACAGGAAAAGTCTCCCAGAAGGGATTGGGCTTTCCATAGCCAAGAGGCTTCGGGACAGCGTTGCTGCCGGAGTTTCCCTGTTCACCTCAAGGATGAGCACTGCCCAAAGGACACTTTTAACAGCAACCGCCGCAAACAGCGTGGCTTTCCTCTCTTCCCAAGAAGGTGAGACGCCGTGGGGAGAGCCGCTCCTTCCCACCCCCCCGGCAGGGTTCCGGGCGATGCTCCCAGCTGCCTTCAGCCACCGCCACTGGGATCGTTAGCTGAACATCCTCCACAAACACCGCCCGCCTCCGTGTCCCGGCTCCCGCCATGTGGGAGCGGTTCCGGCAGCAGGACACCACCGCGCTACCTTTATCCTGTCGATGTTGGCCTCCATCTTCAGCTGCTCCACCAGCTTGCGGGCTTGCGCTATGCTAGCAGTGTTGTTGCTAGCCATGGGCAGGCCAGGAGCGCTCTCCGGATGGGCTGCGGGGCGCAAAACACACATGGGTGAACTCTTGGGCCGGGCAGAGAGCTGTTCCCAGCCCCAAAATCCCCCAAAACGCTGGGCTGGGCTTGCGTTCGGGGGGCTGGTAGAGCCCAGCCATGTGAACGAGGGTGCGGGGATGGGAGATGCAGACCCAGGCATTTCAGCCGGCGTTTAATCCTGTGTTTTGACAAGGGCAGCGAGCTGCCAGCCTTCGTGGGGCTGCAAGTAGTCACAGGCTGCCAGCGACACCCTCCTGTGCCCTCCCCATGGTCCGCAGAGTTGGGGATGCCCCGTGAGCCATGCTTAGGGGACACTGGGACCTCGTAGCACGCAGCCTGCAGCAGCAGGACCCCAGCCGAGCTGTACTTTGCCCTTTGCTGTTACAGCAAAGGCCGTGGTGGCAAACAAGGCAAAAGGAAATCAGAGAAAAGGCTCCCCCCCTGGAACAGCCCCACGCTGCCCGGCGCTGCCGTGCCAGGCTGGCTCCCATGCCCCGAGCCAGGCACATCATCCAGCCCCGCGCCGGTGCCCAGCCTGCGTCCGGTGTCCCTTGGCCTCCTTTGCTTTGTCCCCGCTGCCAACTTGAACATTAAGATGCTAAACAGGATGCTGGAGTTTCCTGTTTCTCGAGGTTTCTACCCCAGGCAGGCGGGGGACGCTCATTAAGTCCACGCCATCTCCATCGCGGATGTTTTTCTGTTACCTTATAACAGCCGCGAGCTCCGGCAGCCACAAACCCAGCGTTTAGCTCCTCTGGCAGCCCAGGCTTTTACAAGCGGCGAGTATTTTACAGCGGAGGTAGAGCCTGCCTGGCCAGGGCTGCCTGCGAGCTCAAAACCGGATTTTTTTCAGGGATGTCCTGCAATAGCAGGGCGCAGCGAGCCCCCCGCCAGCCCCTTGTGATGGGACGAGGATGGCACAGCCCTAAAATAAGGGGCTTGTGGTGTTTTGGGGAGGACATTGAAAAGCCATGGGCACGTTCAGCTCAAGCCCATCTCAGGGGATATACGGGTGTTTGGACAGAGGTTCATCCTGGGACCCACAGGAAAAAACCAACCTGGATCTGAGCAAGGTGCCTGTGCTCGGAGGTTACCGGAGAGCGAGCCGTGCCGGGGCCAGCCGGGGTTTCAGGATGAGACCCCTCCCCAGCCACCCCCCTGCCCGTTGGGGAGCACGAGGAGGAGTTACTTTTTACCAGAAGCAGGTCTCTCCGGTGATTTGTGCCTCTAGGGGAAGATCTGCTCCTCCTGGCCGTTCTCTACCTTTAAATAAAGAGAATACAAAAAAAAAATAAAATAAAAAAAGGAGCCAAGCTAGGTTGCTGTGATGCCAGTCAACGCAACGAGAACATTATTTATGGCACCAGGAAGCCTGGAGCCCTCGCAGACGCCGCGTCCCGTACCCTGCCGGGGAGGCAGAAAGGCTGTGGGTTTCCTTCCGTATTCCCCCCCCTCCCCGCCTCCCTCCAAGCACGGCCCCCAGCAACATTATTTGTTTGCATTCAGCGAGGTTTTCGGCACAGGAAGAGGTTTCAAGTCAACGGGCGACTCTCCGAGGGCTGTTGGCAGCCGGGCTTTAGGCTGTTCCCCAGCTTGCCCCGAGCCCCACGGCACATCCCAGCCGGTCCCGGAGGATGCGGGGTGAGAGGGGATGCAATTTAACCGTCTGGTGCACAGAGCACGTGGCGGGGCGGAAAGCGCATCCGCCGGGGAAGGCTGCCAAAATCCTCCCCCCTTCGCCACAGCACCGCTCCCACCGAGCATTCCCGACAGCCTGAGCTCCTGCCCGGGTCTCCCCTTATCGGGCAAAGCTCTGCGCCGTCGCTCGGGGTTTAACCTGAGCATTTGTGCTCTTTCCACACTGGTTTTCCTCCGCTCTCCCCCAGTTTCTTTGCCGGAGAGGTGTTTGAGCAGCAGGCTACCAGGGTGCCTCTTCTCCTGCAAAGCCACGGGGTGGACGGCGGTGCCGGTGCCGGCCCATTTCTGGCACAGCAGCGGCACTGGGCTGGTGGGAAAGCCGGTGGCCATGGAGGTTTGGATCAGCCAAGACATGGTTTGGATCCCACAAAGACTTTTCTAATTGCAGCAAATGTTATTCTCCGTGATTTTGCAGCATTTCATACAGAGGACCACGGTCTGCTGCTGCTCCGGTGGCAGGGAGCCACTTTGGGACTGAAGTTTAATGCCATGGAAGGAGGCAGAGGAGCATGGAGGACTGCCGAGAGCTTCTGTACAGCTACTACAGCCCTTACCTTTAAAAAAAATATATATATATCCAACCCTGCTACCACCCTCACGCAAGGAAACCCTCCCATGCTCTCACTACATCTAACCCTAGAGGCACTAAGGTGGAAAAAACAGCCCCAAAAATAAAGCCTGAGAAGACCAAGACCCTGCTGGGACAGAGGAGGGGACATTTGTGTGAGCGCCGGGCTGCTGGGATGACTGATGCAGGACCCTGGTGTCCCCAAGGAGCCAGCCGCACGTCCCGGTCACGCTCGGCCCCTCTGCAGAAACCTGCTGTGGGAACGTGAAGGGGTTTGGGGTTTGACAGCCGTGCCCCGCGGCGAGCGACTGGGCGTGCTTCCTTCAGCGCCCGCAACGGAACCATGGCCGGTGACACTGTGACCGTCCCCCCCACCGAAAAACAACCCCTGCAACAGCCCGGACACCGCTCGGGCAGCAGCAAAACAGGGCAGCCACAAAAGCAGCTTTTTTAAGCCCAACGTGAGGACACCCCACCCGGAGGGGTAGACTCCCCACCCTGGGAGTCAGCAGGAGTAAATCCAAAGCCTCCCTGCCTTTTTGTTTGGATTTGATTTAAGCCAAGCCAAGCTGTTAGAGCATCCTCCTCTCCTTCAACCCCCAGTGCCTCTTTATTATTAATTGCAATCAAGCAAATTACACCGTGGCAGGTGCTGCTGCCCCACACCACAGCAATACCTGTAATTCAGACTAGACAGGAGGGAGAAATTTTTTATACCGAGACCCTGGCCCGGGTTGCCCAGAGAGGTGGGAGATGCCCCATCCCTGGAAACACCCCAGGTCAGGTTGGACGGGGCTCTGAGCAACCTGCTCTGGTTGAAGATGTCCCTGCTCATGGCAGGGGTGGGTTGGACTAGGTGGCCTTTAGAGGTCCCTTCCCAGCTAAACTATTCTGTGATTCTATGGTTTCTTTCTCTTCCCAAAGACCCAACGAGGTGCAGGGTTCCCTGCCACTGGATCCCATGCTGAACTAGAAAACAGTTGTCAGTAGGTAGGTGCCAAGAGCATTGGATTTCACAGAATCCCCGGGGTTGGAAGGGCCCTCTGGAGATCATCTGGTCCAACCCCCTGCCAGAGCAGGTCCACCTACAGCAGGTGGCACAGGATGGCGTCCAGGTGGGTTGGGAATGTCTCCAGAGTGGGAGAATCCACCACCTCTCTGGGCAGCCTGTGCCAGGGCTCTGCCACCCCCAAAGGAAAGAAGTTCCTCCTCACATTCAGATGGAACTTCCTACGGTCAAGTTTGTGCCCGTTGCCTCTTGTCCTGTCACTGGGCACCACTGAAAGAAGACTGGTCCCATCCTCCCGGCACCCGTCCTTTAATAATTGATGAGCATTGATGAGACAAATTAACACCACCTAGGAAAGAATATAAATCCTCAGACTGGAGGAAAAATGCCAAAATGTTTGAGGACGGCTGTTAGAAGGCAATTATCTTTCCAGACAGCGTATTTCCTAGCAGTGTCACCCCTCCGTGGGCAGGCGCTGGGACGGGAGCTTTCGGAGCCGGGATTGGAGACCCGGTGGGTGCAGCGAGCCCGCCTGCCCCCGTTCAGGGAATCCAGGTATTCCCAGCCCAGCGGGGCGACGGCAGCCCTTGGACACAGCGGGTTTGTACGGGGACCGATGGGGCTGAGCGAGCACAACGGGGTCCATCCCGCCGGAGGGACACGTGCCGGCGCTCGGGCATCGCTCCCATTACCCCTGCGGCTGGCGGAGCTCAGCTCCTGACCCTAGCCATCAAAATCCCAACTGTATAAGCCAAAAATGACGGTGCTTCCCAATATTTCCTCCTCCCCCCATTTTCACAGGGCTCCTCATGCCGGACGCGGTTGTGCTAAACTTTGCCTGCAAAGAAAAGGCTTTAATGGGCCACAAGGGAATACAGACGGTGCCTTATTTCACCCGCTTAATGGCACGTGCGCCTGGATAATAGGATTCCTGCCTTGGAGCCCACAGGTTAATGAGTAAGGATGCTATTTTACGACATGGATATCGTCACTTTTGGGCTCTGCGCTGTAATTACAACTCAGGACCTCGCCAGGTTGTTTTGATACTTGTCTGTTGTGCCGAGAGGTCACGGGTTATTTACCGCATGTGGCAAGAGGTTGAATTCCTTTAAAAGGATGCAGAAGCGTTTGCAATCCATGTCTGGACTCGGAAATTTTGCGGCTGATTTTTGCTAGCTGGTACCTATGCCCCAAAAAATCCACCTAATTTGTTGTTGTCTATGTTTAATGAAGAGCTATTGACGTATTTGAATGATATTTTCTTCTTTCCCCAGCGGTGCCCAGCCAAAATGGCCACCAAAACCTGGGATTTAGTTGGGCAAACGGGGAGGGACGCCCCTGACATCATAGCACTGATCCATAAATCCACAGATGTATGGCTGTGTCTGCTCTTGGTCTGCTCACTCTCTTCCCAGCTAAATCATAGAATCATAGAATCACTAGGGTTGGAAGGGACCTCTGGAGATCACCCAGTCCAACCCCCTGCCAGAGCAGGGACACCCAGAGCAGGTGGCACAGGATGGCGTCCAGGTGGGCTGGGAATGTCTCCAGAGTGGGAGACTCCACCGCCTCTCTGGGCAGCCTGTGCCAGGGCTCTGCCACCCTCCAAGGAAAGAAGTTCCTCCTCCAAAATCTTCAGCTTTTACCCACGACATGGAGCAACAAACCCCAGCCCTGAAACTGTTGCTGGTTCAGGGTGCGCACAGCGAGCCAATGCCCAATGGAATGAGGCTCGGTTCTAATTTGCCCATGTTAAAAGCCAGCATTGCTTTGGGCCAAGGGACGACCAGCATTCTCCATCCCACTCAGCTAATCACATCTACCTTGCTTTCTGGAGGCGTCTCTCCCTCGCAGCAGATTTCATAAAATCATACAATGGTTTAGGTTAGGAGGGACCTTAAAGATCATCCAGTTCCAGCCCCCTGCCCTGGGCAGGGACACCTCCCACTAGACCAGGTTGCTCCAAGCCCCGTCCAACCTGGCCTTGAACCTCCAGGGATGGGGCAGCCACAGCTTGTCTGGGCAACCCCAGCCAGGGGCTCCCCACCCTCATGGCGAAAAATTTCTTCCTCTTATCTATTCTAACTCTCCCCCCTGCCAGTTTGAAGCCATCACCCCTCATCCCATCACTACATGCCCTTGTAAAAAGTCCCTCCCCAGCTTTCCTGGAGCCCCTTTAGGGACTGGCAGGGGCTCTAAGGTCTCCCCGGAGCCTTCCCTTCTCCAGGCTGAACCCCCCCAGCTCTCCCAGCCTGTCCTCCCAGCAGAGGGGCTCCAGCCCTCCCAGCATCTCCGGGGCCTCCTCTGGCCCCACTCCAACAGCTCCGTGTCCTTCTGCTGTTGGGACCCCCAGAGCTGGACCCAGTATTGCAGGTGGGGTCTCCCCCGAGCGGAGCAGAGGGGCAGAATCCCCCCCTGGCCCTGCTGCCCACGCTGTGGGGATGCAGCCCGGGATGCGGGGGGGTTTCTGGGCTGCCAGCGCACGGTGCCGGCTCCTGTTGAGCTTCTCCCCCACCAACACCCCCAAGTCCCTCGCCTGGGGGCTGCTCTCCAGCCATTCTCCGCCCAGCCTGGATTTGTGCCTGGGATTACCCTGACCCAGGTGCAGGACATTGCACTTGACCTGGTTGAACATCATGAGGTTGGCACGGTCCCACCTCTCCAGCCTGTCCTGGTCCCTCTGGATGGCATTTATGGATCCTGCACCTCCCTTAAATATTGTTCTGGTCCAGGGGACAGCATTGGTGCTGCTCCCACACCCCCCTGTCCCTGAGCGAGCTGGCATGGAGGCACTGACTCCCATCCCTGCTGCCAGCACGCAGCCCAGCCGCTAGAGACTCGTTTAAATCAGCAGTAAATTAATTTGCCAATTCGCCTGCTGCTCCCCATCCAGCTCCAGCCCGGTGAGCTGCCGGCGCTGCCGCCTGGCACAGCCTGGCACGAGCTGCTTTGCCACGACCTCCACAGAGGAGCGATGCAAAACGCCGTGTACAACCCCCCAGAAAGCCACCGCGAAAGGAGCATTTCTTGACGCCGGAGCCATCGAGCCCTCCTGCTAAGCTGCCATCATCCTCCTCCTCCTCCTCCCTCCCAAACTGGGCTCTGGCATCCCGCAGCTGCCAGCCCTTGTTGCAAGAGTAATTAGCCTTCGTTTGCCAGCTCCTCGTCAGCACAAGCCGCTTTGCGCGGCACTGGGCAGAGCGGTCTCCAGCCTCCTCCTGCCTTGCACCAGCTCCACCACCAGCCCCAAACCCCACAAATATGAGCCCAACCTCCTCCCTACCTTTTTTTTCCCCCCTTTCCTTTGGGTTTTCTCTCAAGTCGCATTTGGGTGGAGATCGGATTTCTGCTAAATCTTTTTAAAAACCGGCATTTTAAGGACGATTATTTAGTCCAATTACCTCGGCAGCCACCATTACAGAAGGGGGATCTCCGAGCACGTTCTGCACTGGGCCGGCTCCGTCGCTGTTCAAAGGCAGCGCTATTCCCGCTGGCACACCGGCATCTTGGCAAAGCATTTTCTTACGTACTGGAAGGTGCAACCAGGCATCAAGTGGGATTTTACAGGCGTCCCAAAACACCTCCTGCATCCCCAAGGGTCTGCAGCCTTTTCCCAGCCGACTACAGGCCTCTGAGGTTTTTGGGTTTTTAAACCTGTGGATCACATCCTCTCCCGTTGCCCAGTTTTCCAGACTTTTTCTCCGCTTCCCAGCGGGTTTTCCTCCGCTGGGCAGAAAAGCCCTTCTCCCCACACCTCCCAGCTGAACCGAAAGGAAAAGTGGTGACTCTGCAGCAAAGAAACCGAAAGCGCTGACATCTGCCGGGGGAAAAACTGGCCATTCCTCCACCTTCAAGAGGAAAAGCAGCTCCGCACGGCACCAACCGCCACCGAGAACGGCTCCTTTTTGGAGCGAAAGCAGGAGCCTCCCAGCTTTTCAGTTTCGATTCAAAAGTCACGCTTTCCATCACGTGATGCACCAGTATTTTCATAGAATCATAGACTCACTTGGGTTGGAAGAGACCTTCAAGATCATCGAGTCCAACCATAAACCTATGCCAAATTTCCTATTTCCAAATTTCAAATTTTGGCTTATACGGTTAGGAATGCCTATTTCCCCCCAGTTTGCTGGCAAGTGGGTGAATGCCATCAGGGCAGCCAGGATTTTGGGGAGCGCAGGGCTCAGGCTTGCTCCTACCGGGCAGGCATCACCCAGGGTTGGTTTTTTCCATCCGGAAAAGGTGATTTGTTCCAGCTCCCACTCCTGCTGGGATTGCTGCTGGCCCATGCCAGCTGGGCTTAGGCCAGCCCAGCTCGCTGCATCCCAGGGGCGCAGCCAGGTGTGGGACCAACACGGTCCCCACCGAGCCAAGTGGGGTCTCCTACAAAACCCCTTTTCCCCTCAATAAAGCGCCCCCAGGTGCGACGTGGCATCCAGAACAGAACACGGAGCGTACGGCTGCACTGTCACCCCCCGCTCCCCAGCAGCTGGTCACCGGCCGGCCGGAGCGTGGGAATCCCTCGCGCGGGGCTGCCTGGCTTTTGAAACCATCCTGTTGCTTTTGCTAAAAGCCATCGCTAAAAATAGGCGGCTCGGCTGCAAAAGAATTACTAAATATATCCGGAAAATTATAAAAATATTACAGGCGGAAAAAAAAAAAACCCCAACCTCAAAAAACTAGCAAAAAGCCACGTTTCCAGGGGGTGGGAGGTGGCGTAGTCGCATTGATCTCGACGGCAGTTGCAGACCTGGCTGGGAAAGGAGCCTTAATACGCCCAAATTACATGTGTTTCACTGTTCCCTTCAGCAAAAGAAAAGGTTATGAGTTAGGTTTGTGCCCGTGGGCTCCCATCACACCGCTCTGCTGGGGCAAAGGACCTTAATCCTTCAGCCACAGCTCCCCGTCCCCATCCACAGGGATTTTATTCCCTTTTCCGATGTCTGGGTTTTATGCCTGATGTCCAAGACGGCGCTTAAAACGCCGAAAAACAGCTCGCAGGTCGGAGACACGCCGGCAAAGAAATAAATAAATTAAAAGGCGCCGGAGTGGAAAATGAGCCTGTTTCCATGGCAACGGCTTCGTTATCACACCAGCATCCCGATCCTTCCCGCCCAACAGGGGCGAGGCAGGATGAGGGCCCATTTCGGCGCCGGTGCCGGTGTTTTACCCGTGTCGGTGGGTTTCGGTGCCTGCCCTCCCACCGCTTCTGCAGCGGTCAGGGGTTGTGTGTGCAAAACCTGTGGGCCCTCTTAGCCTATTCAGCCGTATTTCACCCCAAAAGCAGTGCCGGGGTCAGACCCAGCCCACCGCTGCTCAGCCAGCCCTGGTTCCTCCGGCAAATCCCGTTATCAAGGCAATGCAAAGCGTAGGGAGCTGCGGTGAAAGGTTTTTCTGGTCTGTAATTCTGCTGGGGTGTTAAATAAAGAGCTCGGCGCTGCAGCCAGCTTTGCAGACACCCTGGCTCGGGGTGTCCCCTCCAGCCACCCTGCGCTGCCAGCGCCAACCTCATTAATAGCTCCAAAAGTGAGAATTTCAGCTTGGTTTTTTTTTTTTTTCCTTTTTCTTTTCTTCTCACAGGCGTCCTAACGGTTCAAAACGAAGGCAAACAGAAACCAACCTCAACTTCCTTATTTTTTTTTTTTTTTTTAGTTTGGGGTTTTTTTGGTTGGGTTTTTTGTTGTGTTTTTTTTTTTAAAAAAAAAAAAAAAAAAAGATTATTCGGGTGAAGGAACAGCCACCAGACAGTACAGCCTGGGACATCTGCTCCGGTCCCTCCTGCCACCATTCACAGGGAATGGTGGCTCTTTCCAGAGGGGTACCACTGGGAGGGAGCACCGACCTGCTCCGGGGTCAGCACAAGGCTCTGGCACTGCGGGAACGCCGCCGGGGTCACCGATCCCGGTGCTGAAGGTTTAACAGCAGCATCGTTTCCCCGGCTGACGAAGCTGGAGATTTCCGGCAAGCCAAAAAGCTGTGCGACCCCCAACCCAGCCCCAGGGCCATCGGGGATGTACCCCTGGAAAGGAAAAACCACCCTCTGGGAAAAAACCCTGTGAAAAAACGTTTGTTTTTAATGCTCAAGGGACAAACCCAGCAGCGTGCGCGGATCAGGCACTGGGAGGGTGGGCGCCCTGGGAACAGGGATGCCCGAGCACGTGGTCCAGCGCGCTCCAAGCAAGCGGAGCTGCAGCCCGGCGGTGCCGCCTTCCCACAGCCGGATTCAAAACACCCATCATTTTGCCAAGTCACTTCTGAGCTCCAGCCAGCCCCTCGTCGCGCTCTCCGAGGCGACGCTTCCTGGGGACGAGCCGGGAAAATGCCTGCTGGGGAGACTGCGGGGGACAGCCGGGCTCCTCCCTATCTGCTTATGCTGTGGCACCGAAAGAAAAAGGCCTTGGCTGTCACGTTTCGGTGTGACACACCAGAAGGGACAGATACTGGCATGCATCCTGTCACGCCACCCCCGTGCGCCGCCTTTCGGGCTCTCCCGCAGCCAAGGGATTAAGCACAAGATTTAAAAAAAAAAAAAAAACAAACCCAAAACACTAATGCTCTGAGTTGCTTACATTTTGTTGCTGTGAAAATCGCCTGAGAGGAGAACACGCAGCTTCAGCAATTCCCTAAAGCCACCGGCACGCCCCGGAAAACCAGGTTTCTCAGAAATGCCCCATTAGCCTCTTCCTGTCAAAGCGGTCCCCCGCGCTGCCTCGGGCATCCCCAGCCTCCCCCGCTGGAGGAGATGGAGACATCGCCACAATCTTTGAAGTCCCCCAGATAGACCAAAGTGTCTCCAGCCCACTGATATCCCAGTAAATACAGAAAAGAGAAGGATGAGGGAATCGGGCAGAGAGGGGAAGTGCTGAGGAGGGACGTATGGATGGGTCACGCTTCGTCCCAGGCTGCTGCAGGTGGTTTTGGGAGAGGAGCTTGCAGGAGCCCCCCCAACCATCACCCACAGGTGCAGACCTTTCCTCCCAACACCCCACAGCAGAGCTCTCACCTTCCTTCCCCCCTCCCGACATGCGGGGCTCCCCTGTGGTCCCACATTTCCCCATGAGTTGGGTGCCCAGATTTCTCCCCACCAGATCCACAAAGCCCTTGAAAAAGTGGCCATGAAGCCACGGGGCACCACAAGCCCACAGGTTCCTCCCGCACTGGAGGGTCTCTGTCCTGCACGGGCGTCAGCCCAGGCTGGAGGTCAGAGAATCACCGAGTGGTTTGGGTGGGAAGGGACCTTTACAGGCAACCTAGTCCAGCCCCCCACCCTGGGCAGGGACACCTCCCACTAGACCAGGGTGCTCCAAGCCCCGTCCAACCTGGCCTTGAACCTCCAGGGATGGGGCAGCCACAGCTGCTCTGGGCAACCCCGGCCAGGGGCTCACCACCCTCACAGGCAACAATTTCTTCCTAATATCTCATCTAAATCTCCCCTTTTTCCATTTAAAACTGTTTCCCCTCGTCCTGTGGCTCCACTCCCTGATCCAGAGTCCCTCCCCAGCTTTCCTGGAGCCCCTTTAGGGACTGGAAGGGGCTGGAAGGTCTCCCCGGAGCCTTCTCTTCTCCAGGCTGAACCCCCCCAGCTCTCCCAGCCTGTCCTCCCAGCAGAGGGGCTCCAGCCCTCCCAGCATCTCTGGGGCCTCCTCTGGCCCCGCTCCAACAGCTCCGTGTCTCTCCCACGAAGGAGGGGTCACAGCCTGCAGCCCTGGCCAATGCCCCTCTTAACATCGGTTAAAATACCACACAGAGAACCTTGGAGCTACTTGAATATATTATTTTACATTTCTACAGCAGCAATGGCCAAGGGAAGACTAATTCCTCTTCTATAATGTGCTGTACCTGTGCTATGTAACACGGCAAACCTTTTCTTTAGGATTATTCTCAGCTTGGGAAAACACTTAACCAAGGGTACGACTCTTCCCGGGCTGGAGCGACCCCAATAGAACCATGTCAGGGGCAGCTGGTGGTAACCAAGCACTACCAACACCCACGTGCTGACGGAGCAGCCCCGATACGGTAAAAGCACAACTGAATTCGCCAAATAAAAAATTCCTGTTGAAACCCCGATCGCCTCTTGACTACCAAAATCCCCCCCATGAAACCCGTTTCCTACCCGTGAAGTGGTGGCAGGCTGGGTAATCCCGTATTTCACAGGGCAGAAATTTCTGCTGGAAAGGCATCTCTTAGTCTCTCCATGCGGAAAAAAAAGAAGTTTTTTTGAGGATTTCTACTTTTTTCTGGCCAGCTGGGAGGTGATGTTCTTTTTTGCCCGTGAAGAGACCTCTAGAAAACCAAAATCACCCTTTAATTAGAAGCATCATCGCACCTACGATATCTCGATTCCTTCACTTCTTGATTCCTTCCCAAAACCAACTCAAATTGACTCCGAAATAAATTCTTAGGACAAAACTTTGCTCAGAAATCCTAGTTCCCTGCTGCTTGTCCCAGGAAAAAGAGAGATGGTTAAAGCTGCTGAGGAAGGAATGAGCTCCTGTACCGGGAAAAGGAGTTCAACATCTGTTCACACAGCTCCGAACTCCTGACCCTTAATTAGGGGAAGCAGCCAAGAGCTATTATTTCACGTTAATTAACTGATCCATTCCTGTGTTTCAGTTTTTAACATCCTGCTCTTAAGTATTTGCTCGGGTCAAGAGAAAGACCTTTAGGGGAAGGTGCGAAAGGAGGTTGGAAAGCCAAGGGAAGAAGGGAGCGCTGCCAGGCGGAGGCGTTTCACCCAGCCTCACGTTTGCAGCAGGATTTGGGTATTTGGCTGTGTCAACACCCCTCCTGAAGGGACAAACCCTCCGTGCCAGGCTTTGGCAAAGTCTTTTTTCAGCCCAGCTAAAACAAAACCGAAACCGCCCCTTCTGCGTAGAACGCCAGAGCCTCGTCCTGCCTTCTCGCCCAAAAAACTTCGGCGGCACGGGAAGCCCTCAGCGGCAAAAAATCATCGGCCACGAGAAACCGTTCTCCGGTGGTTTCCCCCCAACCAAACCTTTATTAGAATTTTATTTTAAGTAACACTCAGGCGAAGCCTAATAACCCTGTTCAGCCGCTGGGAATCACCCAACGAGTTACATCAGCAAAGAAACAACCCCGTTAACCATCCCCATTACTTTAAGCCCCGCCAGGAATTACCTTAGACTGCTTTAATTAGGTATCCACTGTACAAAAGAATTAATTAATTAGTGATAAGCACCTGAACCACATTACTCATAAGGCTCTATTTCAAGCTTCAAATACAGCAAACAGGTCACAGCCTATCTGCTACAGCAGAGCAAAGCCCCAGTGCTGCCGCCTGGAATTTCTCTTCCCATCCCTGCCATCAAAGCAGCGAAGCTGACAGCTTTTCTTTTTTCTTTTTTCCCCCCTCTTTATCTCATTTTTCACATTTTTTTTTTTTTCGTAGCATCCAGAGCTGGTGCCTTTAGCGCTACTACTCAAACAGTGGATGCACCCCATGGAAATGGGCGAGCTCTGTAATCACTTTCTGGGATGGGGTGTGCTTTGGGCACAGGTTATGGGGTAAAACCCCTATCTTGAGGCTATGGTTATGCTGCAAAGGTTTTACTACAAAGCTGTTACGCTCCGGCATCACTAAGATACCCATTAAATGAGTAAAACAGCTGCTGATGGCCAGATCCAAAGCTGCAGGTAGAGGATCACCATGAAATGTGGGCAATTTTAGGGGGTTTCTGGGGAAAGGGGAAGGGGGGGAAAAAAAAAAATCCTTGTGCTATTCTGGATTTTCACAATCAATAACTTTGAAAAGCAATTTATAGTGGCTTGTGCTGGCCCAGACATTTCCATGGCCTGCAGTTTCCCCGCTGGCAAACTTGAGGCTACCAAGGGGGTTTGTCCCTGTCTGTGGACATCCCTGTGGGCAGGGATGCAGGCAGGGATAGGGGAAGGGAATGTGGGCAGGGAATGCGGGCTGGGGATACGGGCAGGGATGCAGAGCCCTGTTGCTGCTGCAAACCGGGTTAGCTGGGACTGGCTGGGGAGAAGTAGGTTGCTCCTCCGTCCTCGGTTGGTGAGCTGACCCATATTATCTCAATTAAATTTAACTTCCCCGGCCCGCTGCTGCCTCCTTTTTTTTTTTTTTTTCCTTTCTTTTTTTCCTCCCCTGTAACCTAATGCATTTTGGTATAAAGTAGGACCTGGTTACGGAGACAGGGAGTACACCTGGGTCCTTCCCGACGCGATGAGGAGAGGAGGGCATGGCCATCGTGGCGGAATTGGGACAGGGATGTGGAGGGGGATGGCGAGGTGGCAGCGCGGTGGCCGTGGGGGCAGCAGCTTCCCCCTGCTCAGCCCTCACCCACCCACCCGCGTTTCTCCTGACCACAATGCTCCGGCAAAGCAGCAAAATTTGGTTTTTTCTTCTGGGTTGTGCCCTCGGAGCCTTTCCCACGCTATTTCCCCCCTCCTGCCGAGCCTGTCCCCATCCTCTCTGGTGAGCTCGCCGCTTACTAACCTCCGCGCACAACATCTTGCTTTTCCCATGGAGCCCCAAATCCCTGAACCAGCCCATTTTCCCTTTAAAACGCAGGCAAAGCATCCCTACCACGCTTCCTGCTGAGTCAACGGCCCTGCTTTTACCAGCCCCGCGTTAATTCTGGCTATAGCTTGGAATGACACATGCTCAGCAAACACTGATATTATGCAGACGGGAGGAGAAAGCCACCCCGGTGCCGCTAGCCTGGGCGGTGTTTTTACACTAGCAATATCAAGCATTGCAAGGGAAAAAAAAAAAAAAGGAAAAAAATATAAAGCCCCCAAAAACTGTGCAAACCCCGGATTAAGCAGCACAAGCCGGCGTTGCCCATGCCAGCTTGCTTTCCCCTCCCGTGCATCGGTACCTCCTGTGCCGGAGATCAGTCCATCCTGGCCCCACGTGCTTCATTTATCCCCCTCATTCCCACTCCCGGAGCTTTAATCCTTCTGCCAAACGAGCCAGAGCCACTGCATGTGGGCCCTGGCTGCTCTGCGAGCTGCTTTCCCAAGGGCAGGCGTTTTTCCCTGCCTACCTGGCTGCTGGGAAAGCTCAGCGCCGGGCTGTGCCGTTGATTTCTGTATTTTTCCCAGCATAAGCCATGAAAATCAATGAAGGCAGGTGCTCTTCGTGGGGCCAGGTTTCAGTTCCAGGTAGGATGGAGGAGCAGCGTCCATCCAAAGCCAGCCTAACTTTTGCATCAATTAATGGAAACACGCAGGGCTTAGCTTTAGGCTTAAAAAAACAAATAAATAAAAAATAATCAGTGCCTCCCTTCTTTGCTGCTTAAATCTCTCCATACGCCTGGGTTGGTGCTAAAAATCTTTTTATTCCCCACTGGCACGGTGTGGAGGGAGGAGGCAGGGTCGTCCCCCCCGCCGGCGTTAGCTGGGGAGCGAGGGAAGCACCGGACACGGATACAAACCCCCCAAGCGAGGATGTGAGGCTGAGCAGCAATTATATTAAATCAGCTGATAAATAATGCAACGTATTTTGATGGTACCAGCCCTGCAAGCACAGCGCAAACACCGTGGCGGCTCCACGATATTAAAAATACAAGGGACGAAGCGCAATCAGGTCGCCGTGACTTGAATAATGGAACCCGAGGCCCTCCTGAAACGCTGTCCTTGGGGCACGCCGGAGCTCTGGCCCCACGGCAGAGCCACCAGAGCGTTGCTTCTTCACGAGGTCCTACACAAACCGATGGACCCCACCAGGCCTGGTTAAAGTTCAACGCTTTCCCATCCAAGGTGAGAGACCTCTGCACTTTCCAGCGTGAGCGGAGCTGCTCCAGTGCCAGGCACAGTCCTGAAGACTAATTAGAAGACTAATTAGAAGAGATCCAAAAAGGTTCACAGGTTGTGGATGGCTGATGAACCCCCCCTAAGAACCCCAAACTGCTGCAGACACAGCAAGGGGGTACGAAGTTCCTGAGAAGGCATGTAGAGCCGTGGAGAAGACCTGGCCACATGAAGAAGACCCGCTTATGTTTCTACATGACATCCTGGGGGCACCTGGACCCACAGAGACTCATGTAACGTCCGTGGGGACAGCACTGATCTGCCCGTGGTATTGGCCAGCAGGAGGTGCGACCAGAGACCTCCAAAGGTCCCCTCCACCTAAACAAGTCATTGACCATGCTGGTTTGTTACCAAAATCCCTCTTTGCTCACCGGAAAGTCTCTGAGGCATCCAGAAACAACACCAAAATGAAGGGAGGTGGCACAAATCCTTGGGCAGCTCTCCCCATGGCCACTAGCTCTCAGGACGAACACATCCACCCACAGCATGGGTGATCAACGGCCTGAAGTTGACCTGCAAAAGCAGCCAGCCCACTCCTTTACCCCCGTTCAGGCTGTCGTGGAGAGGTAACCATCTCCACACACTCTTCACCCAGCTCCTGCTGAAATGGGTCAAATTCAAGAGCCGATACAAGCAAAGGAGCCCTTGGAGACAACGCAACTGTAATGCAAGGGAGACCATGCATGACGTGCCAGTAGAGCATCCTCCAGATCAGGTAAGGAAGCCAAAACCCCACGATGAGGACAAAACCCAACCTCCTTGTACGTGGGGGGGCCACGGGTGAGGAGCTGTGGTGAGAGCAGTGGTCAGAGCAGCAACCAGCACAGCTCTGCTCAAGAGAAACTTGATGGAGATGACAAGAGGTCTGGTTTTGTCAGATAAGAAGAGCGAGCAAGAAATGTCAGGAGTTTTACAACTAAACAGCTAAAGATTGAGTCCGTTCACCTCCAGGGTGATGAACGAGCTTCGTGCAGCTCCCAGTACGTTCAGGCCACGCTTCAGGGTTCCCCAAGGCTGTAGAGAAGAAACACCCCTGATAAACCCCCTCTGAACAGGTACCAGCACCAGGGCTTCCTGTGCCCCCATAATGCCTTAGTAAAATGGGCACTGAGCATATCTCCTCGTGCTTTGGTCCTCAGGAGACTCAGACCAAGGTCTTGCTGTCCCTCCACCTGAGATGACCCTTTCAAGAGGGGAAAAGCAAGGATCTGGCAGGAGGGTTTGGGAGCAGTGACACAGTGAGGAGATGGTTTCCCTGAGCTCCATGAGTGCAAAGGGATCTCCAGGGACATTTAACCTTCCCTCAAAGCCACGAACCTCAATAGGCTGGATGTGGCTCATAAGTATGGAGCCACCAACATCATACTGAGCTGAGAAGATGTCTGCAGACACTGCGGACGTGCCGATCGCCACGAGAATGGTGTCTGCAGATATTAAACCAGAAGAAGCAGCAGGGAGGAGGGTGATGTCCTCAAGTCATCTCCCATCCATCTCCTGCCCCACAGTGTCCCCTGTGTGCTTGGCCCAGGGCTCTCTGCAGGGCACACAGCCCCAACCCCGCGAGGAGACGACGGATGTTGATTTACTCTCCCACACCCCTGACGCCTGCCTGTTCCACCCGAGGTCTGGCTGAGGAGGAACACATCGAAATGGAGAATAAACTCTTGCAAGGTGATTTCTGCCTTGGAATGGTTCAAGTGTCACCTTTCTCCTGCTGATGGCAGCAGGGGCAGCAAGCTGGAGCCCTGGCCACCCATCCCGACTTGGCTGGCAATCGCCGTCCCGCTCTTCTCAGCCCCCATGGGTGACGGATAACTCCCCGGAGTTTTGGATAACTTCCACGGAGGGTTTGAGACAACCCAGCCCAGCCCCGCGGCGAGGCCGAGGCCACGGCAGCCATGCCGCAGCTTTTCGGCTTGGGTTCAGCCCTTTGGAAAACCCAAACCTACCTGATGCTGTCAAGGAAGGAGAGGGAGAAGTTTGGAGCCCAAAGCTCATCTTGGGGATGTTCCTCACCCCAGCTCTACCCCAAACTGGGCATCACTGCTGTAAACATAATGGAGGCCTAACAATGACACCTGCTGCACACAGAGACATGCTGGCACCGTCCTGGCATCCCCTGGTGATAGAGGGATCGTGAAGACACATTTCTGGCACCCCTGGTGCATCTGAGATCCATCCCCCAACTCCCAGCGCCTTCTTTGTCCTGCTCCGCTCCCTTCACTGCACCCACTCCGAAGCAAAACCAAAGACACCGGGACCAGGAAGGAACTCAGTCAATATCAAGCAGCGTCTCACACATCTGCCAGCAACTGGCGCTTTCTTACCCAAAATGGCCCAAAAAGCTCCTCCGAACCCACGGTTAGTGCGATGGGCTCAGTCTGCCAGAATTCACAGCTATGGGGGGGGCGAACGTTTAAGAGGACTGAAGAATTCCTTCAACATTCCCCTTAACGGGATCACACCTCAGGCTCCGGACTCTTGGATCCCCGGCAGCGCCCCCCATGCCATCCCGAGGGGATGCAGCAACAGGTTAAACGCTCTTGCAATTCATTCAGCTTCAGCTCCAGGTCGGTCTCTCCTGCGGGACACGGCTCAGATGGCAGCAGGCAAGAGAGAAAACACGGCTCCGCTGCATCCCTGCGGACGCTGGCGGGTGCACGGGGACACCCTGCCTGTCCCCAGGTCCCCAGGCTGGGGTTAAACCCCCCAGAGGTGTAAGTGGGCTGATCCCGACCACAACCGCTGCTCTTCCCCGCTGCGAGGACGCAGTGCCACATTTGCTTATGGGCAAATAAGCCAAGAAAAAATTATATTCAAAGAGAATCATCAAACGCGGGTGTCAACGGTAGCACAAATCCTGCCCTTGCACAAGCCCGGGGCCAGAGCGACGCTGGCATTCGCGGAGGAAGGAGGTTTCTCAGCACCGATTTACTGCGCGCATCTTCCATAATTAGGTCTGTGTCTCCACGCAGAGGCACCGGTGGTGGCACAGGGCACCGACGTCCCCACGGTCCCCGCTGCAGCTGGCGGGTCTGCCCGCAGGGACGGGCACAGGCAGCTCGGGGGGCAGCTGAGGCCACAGCAGGCAGCAGCCAGGTTTCGGGGACAGGACAGAGCAGCCCCCATCCGGAGGACGCTGGAGGCAGCAGGAGGAGGGACGGACGGCCAGCAGTGCGGTGCCGCGTGAAACCAGCAACGCAGCGGAGTTTGCAGGAGGAATATCTCATGCTGCGCTGGGTCTTTTTCCCCTTTGGTGGGATCTCACGCGAAGGAGAACTGGTTCTCTGGATCGTAGAACGGTTTGGGTGGGAAGGGACCTTTACAGGCCACCTAGTCCAACCCCCCTGCCATGAGCAGGGACATCTTTGACCAGATCAGGTTGCTCCAAGCCCCATCCAACCTGGACTGGAATGTTTCCAGGGATGAGGCACCTCCCACTTCTCTGGACAACCTGGACCAGGGTCTCACCACCCTCAGTGTAAAAAATATCTTCCTTAGATCTAGTCTAAATCTCCCCTCTTTCAGTTTAAAACTGTTCCCCCATGTCCTGTGGCTCCACTCCCTGATCCAGAGTCCCTCCCCAGCTTTCCTGGAGCCCCTTTAGGGACTGGCAGGGGCTCTAAGGTCTCCCCGGAGCCTTCTCTTCTCCAGGCTGAACCCCCCCAGCTCTCCCAGCCTGTCCTCCCAGCAGAGGGGCTCCAGCCCTTCCAGCATCTCTGTGGCCTCCTCTGACCCCGCTCCAACAGGTCCATGTCTTTCCTGTGCTGAGGGATCAATCATAGAACGGTTTAGGTTGGAAGGGACCTTAAAGACCATCCAAACCCCTACCATGGGCAGGGACACCTCCCACTAGACCAGGTTGCTCAAAGCCTCATGCCAGGTTGGATCCCTGATGAGCTCCAAGGCTCGGACAAAGCTGCTCCTTCCCACCCAAGCTGCTCCCTCTTACAAACCTTCTTTGGAAAAGCCAACTTTCCTTCCCAAAGCCCTCCGGAGAGCCAGCGAGGGTGGGATGATAAACCCATTAACCCAAGACACCAGCGCAGCTAAAGGAGCTTATCCACCACGGCAGCACCTCCGCCCCGGGACCACTGGCTCCTGGGATACCCTGCCACGCCGGGTACAGCACTCCGGGGTTCACAGCAGCACCCCTGAGAACAACCAACCTGCAGCTCAGCCGGCTTTCGGATGCCAGACAAAAGCATCACCCACCACCGGAGACCTCCCCACGATGCTTCCGACCACAATCCAGCAACACCCGGACCTTCCCTTGGATCAACTCATTTAGCCCGAGTTAGAACAACGGCGACAGACAAGTGGGGAAGAAAATTGCTGGGTGAAAAGAAAGGGAAGGACGCGTTAAGGTGAAAACTAATTGTGTTATCCCTAAGCAGGTCCTGGTGCAGCTGCTTCCCAGGAATTGCGGAGGGTTTCCCAGCTGCATGCAAATAGCAAGGTGGCGAGTTTTTAAGGTTTGGTACGATGCCATTTCAGGGATTTTTTTATTTTTTTTTCTTCCCCCTGAGCATGCAAAAAAACTAGGTTTGGTGTTTAAAGTCCATTGTGCCCACAGGAAACGCAGGAGATGCGAGATTTTAGCCTTCAGCCTCAGCGCGGCTGCGTCCTCCTGCATCCTGGCCCATCCTGGCCCATCCCAGGGGCTGGCTGCATCCAGCTCCCGCTGCTTCCCAGCCCTCAAAGCGCTGGCGATTCCCTTGCACGGCTCTGATCGAAGCCATCGTTAATTAATCACCGCCCTGACCCGATGCCCAGACTCAACGGACACCATCCCGGCGACTTCAGGCGGGGTTTTGGAGCGAGCCCTACGTCTCCGCGGTGCCAAATCCGCATCCTCCCGGCAGCTGGAGCCCATCCTTCTCCCCGGCTCAGACCTGCCTCTAAAACGGGGCGAGTGCCAAACGGCTCGTGCCAAGCGCGTGCGGAAAGCCGGGAGAGGCAGCCTGCGTTCCCCCGCAGCTGTCACGCGCTCCCCCATGAGCAGCAGAAGCAGGAGCACACACACACATCCCCCCCCCATCCACCCCATCCCAACCTTTCACTTCTCCCTGGGAGTTCTGGGGGGGCAAGGCTGCTCCTGCCCTTTAAAAGGACCAGTTTTTCGGGGGGGGAGGGTGTTTCCACCCCGCATGTTGCACGCAGAATTAAAAAAATAAGCGTGAGGAAGGGATGAAGCGCCGCTGGAAGCGAGCAGGCAATAAAACCGTGCAAGGAGAAGCACAAAATTCCCCTCCTCGCCGATGAACCCCACTGCGCCCCACGCCCAGCCCCACAGCGTGGGGCAGCATCTCCCTCTGCCCTTCCTCCCCTCCCTCCTCCTCCCCATGGCCCCACGGAGCGGCCGAGCAAGGAAGCAGAGAGGGAGAAACAGCCAGAAAAAGAGTCCGAAAAGCAAAAAAAAATTGTCAACCCACCCTAATCCTTTTGCTCGTTCCTCCCGCTCCTGCGCCGGCTGTGAACGCGCACGGCCGTATCCCGCTCCTGCATCCCGCTCCGGGCGCGGGAATGAAACACTGGGAGAAGTCATGCCGAGGACTGATGCAGCTGGTGCCGAAAGCGGTGCTTTTCCCAGGGCGAACCCCTTATTCCCGACCCAAAACGGGGCGACGGGCCGGCGGGAGGGAAGAGGCAGTGCAGCCCCGTGGTCCCTGACGGCAGCGCACGTGTCATGAGCGTGCCGGCCTCGAGCATCCCAGCACCGACACGTGGGATGGGGCAGTATAGACGCCTCCAGGCAGCATTTTTTGGGGGCGTGGGGGTCCGCAGCGCTCCGGTGCCGGCTCGCCAGCCCTAATTACTATGGTAACAGCCTGCGCCGGCGCCTGGCTGTCCTCCTCCGGTGACTCACTGGGTTTCAAAGGGAGAAGCGGTGCCTCGGTGCCACCGTTCGGAGGCCAAAGCGTTGGAAGCCCAGCGGGCACATCCGCCTCTGCGGGGCGGCTGGGTGGGAAGGCATTGCCCAGCCTTGCAAAGTTTGGCTTTTCCTTGTGTTTTCTGCTCGCGGCCGCCCAGGCGCAGGGCGGCACGGCAGCAGCAGGCTGGCTCGGGGATTAAAAATAATAGGAATAATTGAGCTTCGTCACCGGCTCGCAGCCGTATACCTGTGGGATTCCCGTGGGGCACCCCACTGTGATTGGTGCCTCCTGGGCTTTAGGAACCCTCATGCTGCGAGCGGGTCAAAATTCCTCCCCGTGGGAAACGATAACCACCAGTCAACACCAGTTATCGTTGCCCCCCTCCCCATTATGGCCGCTCATCCGAGCCCACGTGCAAAATATGCCCCGCGGGACCACCGCTGGCTCACGACTGCAAGGAGCCCAGGGAAAATGCAACGAGCATCCTTAATGCCGGTGCCGCACCGCTGGGAGCAAAGCCGGCATCTGACGGGGAATTTGGGAGAAAGGATGGGCACGTGCATCGCACAGGTACCGTGCTAGAGGCAGAAGGACCTGCGGGGCCCCCCCCCCCAAGCTAGGGATACCCTGTTTCAGAGGTGAGGCTGATTCCAGTCATCATCCAGGCAATGCTGAGACCACCAAACTCGTGTCACAGGTGAGCAGCCAGCAGCACCCGGTGCCAGCGGCAGCAAGCGGCAGGCACCGCTTCCTTTTGCAAGCGAGCACAAGGCTGAAGAAAGCCCCCAAAAAACCCCAAAACTGATGCCAAGGGAGCAGCATGGCCGATGCTCGGCCTCATGGAGCCCAGGCGGGAGCTGGGGCGGGATGGGGCTGAGCCACGTGCCCCCGTACCCCGCGGCACGGGGTGAGAAAATCCCCGTTATAACCCCAGGAACGCCTCGAAACATCCTCCTGGAGAAAGGCTTCGCCCCGGGGCTTTCCTGGCAATAATTAATTGAGTCATATTTCAATCCAGCCAGCGGCCATATGGTAGAAAAGAGGATTAAAATCGCATGCTCCAGCTGCATTCAGGGAAATCCAGTTATAAGGGAAAAAATCCTCCGTGCCTGGCCCCAGCTTGCTGCCAGGGTACGTGCCGCTGCCACCCGCACGGCCCCAGCTCCTTTCCCTCCCGCAGCCGGGACGGTGATTCGGTAATTCGGGGGGCCCAGAGGGAAATAGGGAAATAAATAACACCCCAGATCCGTAGGGATGCCCTGCCCTGCAGGTACAGCAGCGCCAGGTAACACGTGCTCCGGGTCACCGCCCTTTGGGGTCGCAGGCTTTAAGTTCATCAGTAACTCATTAATAATGGGTGTATGGATCACCAGGCTTCAAGATTTTCTTTAAATATAAACCCATTTTCCACCGAGGCGGCAAGAAGGCAAAAGTTGGGGGGGTTTTTTGCTGGAATCCCCTCCCGCCTGGGGCAAGCGAGCCCCGGAGCCGGTTTTCCCAAGCACATCTTCCCAGCTAAGCAGCGATTTTCCCAGGGTTACTCTACCCGAAGCGCTGGTCCCACAAACCACCGCTGGGAAAAAATTAAGGATTTCGATGGAAACGATGGGGAAAGGGCCGCCGCCGTGGGGATGGCGGAGTGCGGTGCCCCTCCACCTGCACGGCCGTCGCCCCCAAATCCCTCCCCACCAAGCCAAGCTGGGGGCAGATCCATCCCAGCCGACGTTCCTGCAGGGATTTTGGGGTTGGGAAAGACTCAAATCTTCCTTCCCAGGGAGAGGGGGCGGGGGG